>JABSTT010002731.1:0-37526 GCA_013339685.2 Hyalomma asiaticum | reverse complement strand
GGGATCGTTCTGTTTTGTGGTGGAAACGGGAAAAAATATGGCGTGTGCCAGGCAAGGGCACCTGCCGGTGCAAGTTAGGATCCGGAAGGCGCACGCACGTATGGATTCATGCGGGTGACATGAACAAACGTTGAAAAGGACAGATGTTATTCCACGCGAAAGCTGTCGCAGGATTCGGTAGGAAACGGAATATCGCTAAAAAAAAAAAAGTTGTCCTTGTGGGACCATACAATGACACACCAGGAAATGGCCGGGGTAACCACGCAAACAGCACACCGTCTTCTCTACATCTTAATTAGTCTGTGACACTGTCCAATACATTGCTGCATATCCTCATTAGTAAATAAAATGAAACAAGAGGAGCCACCTGCAGGGCTTTCGATTGTTGTCCGTCTTTCGTAGATTTGACACTCAATAAGGGATCGTTCTGTTTTGTGGTGGAAACGGGAAAAAATATGGCGTGTGCCAGGCAAGGGCACCTGCCGGTGCAAGTTAGGATCCGGAAGGCGCACGCACGTATGGATTCATGCGGGTGACATGAACAAACGTTGAAAAGGACAGATGTTATTCCACGCGAAAGCTGTCGCAGGATTCGGTAGGAAACGGAATATCGCTAAAAAAAGTTGTCCTTGTGGGACCATACAATGACACACCAGGGAAATGGCCGGGGTAACCACGCAAACAGCACACCGTCTTCTGGTTTGTTCGGACAGGAAAGCCAGCGAGGCGAGCAATCTTTCGTACCCGTAATGCCATCGAAATTGTGAGCAGTGGAGGTGTCCATGGACTAAACAAGATCACTGCCGAATAGCGCATAAAACGACGAGTGGCCAGTGGTTCCAGGCGGCGAGAGTCATACACGAACTTCACAAATGGCACAGTGACGTCCCAGTCTTATCATTTTGAAGAAACATACATTGCTAGCACGTTGGTAGGCATATCTGTAAGGCACTCGGTGGATGGTGAGCAGTGATAACTTCGTGTCTAGTGGAGCGTCGAGTAAATCAGAAATGGCCAGCGATCTGCGAGTAGTAGCCCCGGAGAGCCGTGGTGTAGGATTGCGTTGTATAGGGGGAAGTCCGTGGCGTCTGCGGTGCAACTGGTAGGCTGTGATGGGAAGAGTGGTGTGAATGTGTGGGCCCAGGACTGCTCAGCAAGGGAACACAATTCAGCCATGAGTGCACTCGCACACAAACACTAATTCTATTTACAGGTAAACATTATATATATACAACTCAATGATTTCGCTATAACTAGCTAGGAACATGAAGTCCTTTAACAGGCAATAAAGTCTTGATAAATAATAGGGACATTTAGCGTGTCCGGTAAACCGGTATACGCAAAGGTGCAGCGGATACCGGATAGCGTGTAGCGTTGTTTTCGCAGTGAAGTGGCGCCAGCTATGGGGGATAAACAGAACAAGCAAACCCGCGTTATGTGTCCTCCGAGATTCTGGAAGCCACTCGCTAAGCCTACAGCTTCGATAATTTCATTCTGGCTCTCAGAAACGGCGTTGAATCATCACGGATACTTTACTGTCGAAGCTGCATGATACAAAGCTAAGGCAAATACAACCGTCAGTTAGTTACTTAAGGGCTACAGAGCGCGCGACGACCATTTGAAAGATTCGAAGCGGAGGGCGGTCAGTCGGCCATGTTTGCCAATGCGCTGTTTACGCCCGGTATTACGCTGTACGCAAAGCGCTTGCGTATAGCGGTTTACCGGACACACTAAATGTCCCTAATGTCTCTCGCCGTGTTAGGCTTGCGGGGGAGACTGTTGACGAGTCGGCGCGGACTCGGTCAGTCGATGCGATGTCCGGCTCGTTGACGACGTGAGCGTGCGTCGGCCCACGACACAGCATGGCTTCGAGAGCAGGGGTATGGGCCACCGTGGTAGCTCAGTGGCATAGAGGCTACTATGTTCCTTTGGCCGCAGCCCGGACATGAGTCAGTCGACTGGCACGGGAGCAGAACGGGATCAGCTGCCTGGGACGGCAGCTGGAACAGCGGTGCCTCGCCTGGTTCCTGGGCCAGTCACCCAGCTGGAGCGCAGATTGCATTCGTGGGTTGACTAGCTATCAGGAACGGCAGCCAGAACATCGGACCCTTTGTCTGGTCCGTGGGCCAGTCACCCAGCCGGAGCGCAGGAACGGTACAGCGCTGAAAGGACGTCGCGAGGTTCCCCGGACCAGACGTCCAGCCGAAAACCGCCTTGCTCGGACGCTGAGCCGCCTCGTACGCTGGCACGCGCTCTTCCGTCACGAGTTTCCCGCTGGTTATACTTCGTCGACTCCAGCGTCACTCAGTTTCGGTTTCGCTCTTTTACCATGTACGTCATCACATAGGCAGTACAAAAGGACAGAAAGTTGAGCGAGTTGGTAACAGTCCATAATCAAAAGAAGAGGCGTGCAGGACACGGACACAAGAAGAGCAGTGAACAACACGTTCACTGTTCGGCGTTCGTGTTGTTCACTGCTCTTCTTGTGTCCGTGTCCTGCACGCCTCTTCTTTTGATTATGGACATAGGCAGTACACTTTTGGCTGCATAATGCATGACGTCCTCCGTTGCAACCGCTATTCATCTGTTCCCTTAGAGGATCACAGTAGGGCAAGTCACACGCGAAAGAAAGGATCGATGAGAATGTCGATTGCTGTAAGAGGCCAGCTGGAGCCATATGATAGTTTCGACATTGGCAGAAATCACAAGCAGTGACACATCGCCGCATGCATCGGTATACATATGGCCAAAATAAGCGGCGACGGACGCTGTCATGGGTGTGAGTTACACCGATATCAGGAATGGTGGGTGTGTCGGGGAGTTCTGTGGTATCCCGGCAGTGGTTCAGCGCCATCAGGGCGCAGGTTTTGTCTATAAGGGACTCCGTCAGAAACACAGAATAGGTATATGGAAAGATCGAGAGTGACCGCGCACGGTCAAGAGAATATGGTGCGTATAATGCGACCAAGGCGCTGTTCATGGTTCGGAACCACGAAAGAGATATTATGCTGAGGTCAGAGTCGACGTCTCTATGGTCCGGTAGATCTGCAAGGACGAGCAGTAGACTTCCTGATGCAAAGTTCCCGGTTTGTACGCTACTGAGAAAAGAAACTAGTGCAAGCACAACAGCCTGGGGGCCCTTAGTGTCTTCCACTGAGGTTGAGTAGCAAAGGCCCTGGCGGTCGGTTCTTAGGCGGAGATAGCGACTAAATAAGAACGGACGAAACTTCGCTGTCGTGTCGACAAGCACTGGGCTCCCTCGCTCTGTGAGAGTCGCTGCTTACTTCTGTAGCAAGAAGGTGGCTGATGTAAGCGATGACGAAGTTACGTGCACGGTGCATGTGGGCAAGGACGGTGTCCGTGCAGTAACCACTGTGCGTACATCAATGGGCGTTGAAGGGTGGACATGTGCTGAGATTGGGGACGTTGTTGACAGTTTCGCCAGTGTCTTGATGGCTGACAGCATGAGACCCACTCAACTTGGAATGACACTGAACACTGGGAAAATGACAACACGATGGACCGGAAAGAGGAGAAAACGGGAGAGGATGCATGCACCTCGTATCTCACCACACTGTACTGACATCAGCGCGCTCAGTGCCGCAAATCCAGCGAGCATACAAAGGCAGGTGTCAGTGTTGAGGGTCTGCAACAGTGCAGAGACCCTAGCGCGCCCACGATATTTCATTGAGCTACTAAACGCACATTACCTCCTATCAGCTTTCTTACCCCAGAATTTCCGAAGATCACTGAGAACGTTTGCAATTAATAATGCTCCTACGTTTCTAAACTTCGATACGATTATGACGGATGCCGTAGTGCGGGGCCCCGGAAATTTTAACCACTTAGGTATAACGCGTCCCACGACGACACATAAAAAACGAGAAACATAACGGCCTGCGTACAACTGACGATGAACAGCACTTCATGATCATTGATACAAACGTGGATACTTGCCGCGCAACGTTTGTAATTACCATTAGTCGTTCTATAAAGAGAAAGAAAATGAGCCACCTATATTCAATTCGAGCTTAGTTCAACGAAAGCATGAATCACGTCGAAAACACGTTTTCGGAGAATAGCACCTTTTAAACAATTGATAGAACTGCATAGGTTAGAAATTAGCACGACGCATTTCATAAAGAGAAATATTCAGCCACCCGCAAGTAGCTCTCGCTTATATACAGGAACACACGAATGATAAAGAAAAGTTGTGGGACCGTTAAGCTTCGCCTTGAGAGTTCAATGCCATGGCGATGCCTGGGCCCATTGTCATCGCAATCGCTTTCGCTTGCTGTGCTGTTCAGTCGCCTAACCATGTAACCACACTCGCTATTACATGTCTTTACCGGTAGAGTTGAGATTGTGAATTACTGCGATGTAACTGGCAAAGTGGCGATGCGCTGTCAAATCTTGCCGATGAAGAAGGCACTGCATTCGCCTGGCGCTTGTAGACATCACAGGACACATCACAAACGTGTCAACATGACGTGAATGAACGTCTATACGCAGGCGAACACAAACGCGAGCACAGGCGACCAGGCCCTTAAGTGCGAGCATCCTACTGCATGCTCCATGCATGTGGAGCGGCGAAACATGCCGCCGTTAGTGTTCTGTATACGCTCCGTGCATGTTAAAGAACCCCAGCTGGTCAAAATTTGCGGATCCTGTCCAACACGGCGTACCTCTTCTTCTTATCTCTTTCAGTCCCTTTCCTCTACCCCCTTGGACGCGCGGCCGGTGTCCCCACATGGGCTGCATAACTTAGCGTCATTTCGTTAACCCAACCACAGTCATCTTCGTCACCACAAACTAGGTGCTGCGTGTACTTTGCGCCATCTCGCGGGTCAAGCTTCTGCCACGCTTAAGCACCTCCGAGATGAGCGAGCCACCAACGGGAAATAGTATATAGAAATGGCTTGCTGTAAGCGTTCCCAACAATGCCTGCGGCGTAGCCGAGTGCATAGCGCAACGCGCTTTCATGTGAGGGGTCCGTCGTTCGACTCCCGCTCGCTCTGAAGGTGTTTCTCTTTCTTTCCTTCAATCTGGAATTATCGCTCAAGGACAATGCCGATTTCATAACAAAGGAGGCTGACACCGAAATTTCTGGGAAACGAGCTCTTTAACGCCATCGCATTAAAACACGGACGTTTCCTGAGAATAGCGGTTCAAGGGATTTCAGGAGAAGCACACATATTTACCGTGCCATGTTTGAAATTACCACGACAGAAACAACTCTCGCTTATCCACAAGAACACATGAACGATGAGGAAAACCATGTTTTCAGAGAATAGCGGTTCAAGGGCAACTGGCCGAGCCACAGCTATATACCGCGACGCACTCGAAATTACACGCCAGATAACTTAAAAATATAATAAGCCTCCTGGAAAGAACTTTCGCAAAGAACATAGATGAAAGCGAAATTACATGCTTTACGACAAGAGGGTTTCAAAGCCAATCGAGGTGGCCACACATATTTGCCACGCCACGTTAGAAGTAAAGAAGAGACATTCCGTAAAAGGAAACGTAATCATGCGACTGCAAGCAAATCTCGCTTATCTAAAGGAAAACATCAATGACAAAGAAAAAAAATCCACGCATAGCCACGGAGCGAATGATGATGAGTGGGAGAAGCTCCTGATGTTCATCGTAGATCGTACCGAGTTCCGGATTAATTTAGTTAACGCGCACGCTACGAATCCTTATGGTTCAACTACGCACAAGTGAAATCTCCCACCGGCACTTTATTGCAAGTCAAGATCCAGTGCCTATATATATATATATATATATATATATATATATATATATATATATAGCAGTCGGTATTTTTCAATCAAGAAACTCGCTAGAAGACGCTGCGTGCGTCAACGTTGTCTCTCGCGGTTGAGGGCGCGTTCTCCTTCTTTGCGAGCTGGTAGAGCTTTCATCGAAGAAAGAGCGTTTCCATAGTTAACGTGCGCCTTTCGCTCTCTCTTTCTCTGTCTCTCTCACAAGACAGCAGATGGAAGAGTGAGAGCTCTCGCGCGCCGGGAGGCACGCGCCGAGGGCGATCGCGAGCGTGGCTACGACACGACAACGAAACAGTGAGCGCCGCAGCGCCATCTATCGATCAATTCACGTACTTGCTAAGCAGCACCGCAGCGCCATCTCGTGATCATTCTGAGATCATTCAAGAGCGAGCGCTTTCAAGAGCGAGCACGAGACCTAGGTGTCTCGTGCGCCATGCGCTCCCATACTACGCGTTCCCATACATCTGAATGAAGCGAGCACCGCAGCGCCATCACGCCATCTAGTGAGCACTTCATGAACTAGACGAGGGACAACAGAGGATGGAACGACCCACGGCGTAAGGAGCTTCGCCCCTAAAAAATGTGCTCTCAGTATATAGCCTAATGGCCATTTAATTTAATTAAACCACAGAAGGCATATTGATCGTCAGCGCGAAACACGAGGACAAAAAGAAGAACGAAGGGACACAAACCACAGCGCTGTGGTTTGTGTCCCTTCCTTCTTCTTTTTGTCCTCGTGTTTGGCGCTGACCATCAATATGCGTAATCAGTTCCAACTCGCCCATATGACCACCCATAAGCCACAGAAATTTACCGCGCCACCTTAAAATTACCACGACACTTTCCGTAAGGAGGAGTAAAATAGGCTGCCCGCAAACAACTCTCGCTTATCTAAAGGAAAACATAAATCACAATGAATGACAACGGAAACAGGTGCTTTCCGGAAACAGGTTAATGGGCGATTGAGGAAACTACAGATATTTACCGCACCATGTTAGCGATCACCACTACCCATTCCACAAAAAAATATAATAGGCCGCCCACGAACAAATGTCGCTTATCAAGAGGAAAAAAAATGAATGATAACCAAACATGTTTTCCGAGAGAAGCTGTTAAAAGGGAGTCGAGGGAAACACAAATACCGCGGCACACTATGAATTCACTGGACACAATACCTAAAAAGGAACATAATCAGTCGCCTGAAAATAATACTGGCGTACCTATAGAAAAACAAGAATGATAACGACAACGGATGCTTTCCGAGAATGGAGGTTAATAGGCAATTGAGGAAACCGCACATATTTACCGCAGGTCGTTACACATTACCAAGATACATTCCGTGAAGAGAAACATAATAAGCCGCCGGAAAACAACAATCGCTTACCTACACGAAAATATGAATGATAACGAAAATGGATGCTTTCCGAGAGTGGAGGTTAATAGGCAATTGAGCGAACCACACACATTTGCCGCGGCTCGTTACAAATTACGAAGACACATTCCGTGAATATGAATATAATAAGCCGCCTGAAAACCACACTCGCTTACCTACAGGAAAATATGAATGATAACGAAAAGGAATGATATCCGAGAATGGTAGTTAATAGGCAGTTGAGGAAACCACATATATTGACCGCGGCTCGTTACATATTACCAAGTCACATTCCGTGAACATGACTATAATAGCCGCCTGAAAATAACACTCGCTTACCTACACGAAAATATGAATGATAACGAAAATGGATGCTTTCTGGGAATGGAGGTTAATAGGCAATTGAGGGAACCACACATTTGCCGCCGCTCGTTACAATTACCAAGACACATTCCGTGAATATGAACATAATAAGCCGCTTGAAAACAACACTCGCTTACCTACAGGAAACATGAATGATAACGAAAACGGATGCTTTCCGAGAATGGGGGTTAATACCCAGCCGAAAAACCCACCAGCCCGAGTCTGGTGTCTTTTACCCGTTCACACCAGAGCGGAAATTCCGACACGGGTTCTGGCGTGTCTGGTGTACCCGGTCGGTTTGGTGTGATGTGGTGTATCTGGCTTGTTTGGCGTCTTTTGGTGTGATCTGGTGTACCCGGCCGGTTTGGCGTGTTTTGGTGTATCCGGCTATTTTTGTGTAATCTGGCATCAAGCGACCTGGTGCCATATACCAAAATTTCGCACTGTTACACAATATTGCCAAAACAGCAGATGTTACTAATCTTGTGCCATGATTAAACCTACTGTGGATCAAACTGTGCACACACTTTTTCATGCCCGAGAAATAATGGCAGGCTGCATGACACAGTAGTTTTTATAGCAAAAAAAAAAACGGCCGACTTGTTTATTTCATTCTCGATCTTCTCGGTTTGCTAGTTTTCTGTGGCAGCCATTCAAACCTTTTGTGGCCTGCTTTGACTCTTCTTCAGAGTGGCCTCGGACAGCAGTGTGGCACCTGAAAAGGACAAAAACAGTGTGTTATAGGAGTTTCCTCATTTAAAGGGACACTAAGGCCACATATTAGATTGAGCAAGACTGAAGATTGGGTTTGTGTGATAGCCACTTCACTATTGCTGGTGAGAATGCAGTTGTAAGAAAATGACAAAACTAAAAAATTGGAGCTTTTTTTTTTAAATGCGGGAACATGGGAATGTAGGCTACGTAAGAGCCGGCTATCTCACAAAAATTGAAAGAGACACTGCAAAAATTGGAGTGGTGCCACTGCATTTATATCTGTCCGATGTCAGCTCATCTACTTTGGGTACTTGACTCCTGGTGTCAAATAATGAAATGGATAAACTCCGACCATAACTAAACGTGCAGTAGCCACACGTATTGCTCAGTATTTAGGCCACAGAGCTCAGTGGATCGTAGCACTGGCAGCCAAGATCATGACGTCAGGCCCACTTTCCGGCGTGGGCGATTGAAACTGAGCTGCGATGTCGGAGATTGTGAGCACATGTTTTGGGATGTTAAACCCCAGAAATCAATCAACCATGTGACGTGATCACAGCCCACTAAAGTAACGTTAGCAGTGAGTATAAACTTGTGCAACATGCTTCCCATACAGCCTAATATTGTGGGACGAAATTTCAGCTCTTAAAAATATTTTAAGTTTCTTTTTACTCCTGATGAAGCCAAGAAAGGCATAGGAAAAATTGTACATTTTCATGTACTGTACTGTAGTAATTATGGTATAGATGGAAAGGAATTAAAGTGGACAAGAAAAGCACACACCTGCCTTTGGTAAAGGCCAAACCTACAACCTCCGGATAACGCGTGCGATGCTCTACCGATTGAGCTGCAAAGATCCCGTCCATATTATTGGGTATTTGTGTGCGTATAATTCCGGGAGTGCTAGGCAGCACCACTCGTAGCCATGGCGATGAGTATGGAACACTTTGTGCCAGATGGCGTCAAGTAGAACATATTTTTCACAAGATGGCTGTTGTCCAACTTGCCCTATACTTTCTTTGGCATCATTAGGCTGTTTCTAGCAAAGAAATGTGCTCTGCCACTGTGGTCTAGTGGGTATGGCACTCAGGTGCATACACAAAGATCGCGGGATCGAATCCCGGCAGGTATGGCTGCACTGCAATGGAGGCGAAATGTTGAAGCCTGTGTACTGGGCGATATCACTGCACATCAAAGAATCTAGGTGGTCAAAATTTCCGGAGCCCTCCACTACAATGTCTCTCATAATCAAGGTGTGCTTTTGGGATCTAAAATCCCAGAAATGAATCAATGAATAAACAAGCCCTTAACACCTTCCCTTCTTTCATTTTATCTTTGTACCAACCCCCATTTTGACATTTAACCTTTCTGGAAAAAGAAAGGCGGTTCCAGTACATGAACACAGTATACACGTCTAACATATATCTTACCTATACATCCTACTTACACTGGTTTTTAACTTAAGCTGTAGTAGCTCATATGCCTCATGACTAGAGAATTCAATATTTCAGAGAAGCTTACCGCACAAAACATGGAGTTTTTGGTGATGCTTTCATCATTAAGCATAAGAAATGCAAGGTGGTGGTTAAGCAGCCACAATATATATTACGGCCACAGAGGGTTTATGCATATGTGTAGTAATTTCGGCCATCCGCTCTAGCGCACTGTGCAGTGAAGAGTAATGTTTCAAAGTGTTTACTGCATGGTTTTAACAATGCACACATACCCCTTCCTGAAACTGCCAGCCAAGCGAGCAGGTGTCAACAAGGTACATCAAGGAAATAAACATGAAAAGCCATCGGCCAGCTTCAGAGAATACACCGATATGACTTCACGGTGTGTGCATGCGAGTTTCCGGAAGCAGCACCGCCACCATCTTAGTTGGAGTACTCCGAGCATAGCTGGCGTGGCCGCCACTCCGTATTCCAAATAAACCAGCTTATTAGTTGCGCAAATCCTTGTCAAGAATGACAATGCAACGCGGTGTAAAACTGTCCATGTGCATGTTTTAGTTCAGTTGGCTCAGCATTGTAGTTGCTTAGGAAAGGGAATGCTGATAGTGCTAGCATGTGGCCTGGACGTCTCGTCATTAGCTAGCGCACTCGCGTCATTTCTCATTCCTGTTACATCTGCTAAATGAACAGTAATGAAAAAAACTCCCAGGCTTACATAGAAGGCGCAGCACAGCTGCGGCGTATAAGCTAGATTTCCCTCTGTGTTCTTTTGACCTTTCCTTTCAGTCTTACTTTAATCCTGCTAGGTTTAAGTCCGCACAAGAACCAAGCAATTTTTTTACATTGCAGCTGTTAGCAGTTGCTTAAACTTGTGGTGGCAGCGACCAGACGCCATCGTGACATGTCCATAACAGCCGACGCTGTAAAAGCATCAGCACATTGCCGTTGTCATTTGAGAACAATCCGCTTTATGTGATAGAGGCGGTAGTGCACAGAAAGCAACTTGGACAAAATGCGCAGAGATGTCCGCGAATTTCAAAGTTGCATGATAGACAAAAAAGAAAACGGGGGCTCGTTTTTTGTTTACTACTACGAATGTTCACACGCATTCACAGAAGCTAGGCAGGTGTTGGATGATATGTACAGATGTGTACGACCTCTTGGCAGAAGTTCATGTGTCGCATATGTTCCGTAGCAATCCTTTGAAACATTGTGTCTGTTTCAAAGATCCGCGAGAAAAGGACTGCGGTCACCTTCTGACTGGTTTGTTTTATTATATCTTGCTTACGACATTCCGGAACATTTAATACTGTCGCCTACTCCCTTTGGCAAGAAGCACACGTGAATAATTGGATAAAGCATTGCATGGTTGTGTTTGTGTTCTTCAGCATAGGGTGCACACACTGAGAAAACGAGTAACGGATAAGCGGCTGCTCAGTTTGGCCGCCTGCAGCAGTCAGCTGTTTGCTATGCACCGATATCGTCACTAAGCCTTCACCACTTCGAAAGCAGCGGGCGGTTCATTGCTAAGAGACGCCAACACCCATAAAATTCTAAGTTTTGTTAGCGTTGTTGCCAGTGAACCTTCTGCTCATAATTATGTGAAAGATCGAAAAGAACAGCAAAATATTGAAGCCCAGCTAGCTGCGACGTAGGTATATACAGATGAGCTTTCACCACGCACCGTGCACTGTGCATGCGCTGTGCTTGGTTTGTATCACAGGTTCATAATGGAAACTAGAAGAGCCACAGTCCGGACGAAGACAAGTCCACTTGTTGAAACGTTGGCTCCTGCGACATTCCCTGTTCTACATCCTTTTTAGCGATCTGTTAATAGGTTCACAATAGGCGATTCACAGTCGTCAGTGATTTTTGTATGCGGTAAGTTTAAGCATCACTGCGCTCTGTCAGCCAATACTTTCCTTAAAGAAAAAGGAAAACAAAACAAGCACTGTCCAGTCTGCGACCTCGGGCGGGACTCTTATTGAGCTCGCGTGGTAGAGCATCAGATTTGCTTAACAGCATGCCGATCATGCAACCACTCTGTTTTGACGCAGCCGCAGACTGCTAAAGTGCCATACATTAAACCCACGGAACTCGCTAACTTCCACGAGAAGTGTGCCGTACATGCTGCTGTGTCGAATTCTGCCAACGTGTCCTAGCGATTCCGGTCAGAGCATGATATCCTTAGGAAACAGCAGAAACCTTGTGGTCATTTTGCTGTAAGTTGTTGTGGAATGTCGACACATAGCCCAGCCATCCAGCTGCCACATTATCAAAAAAGTTACCACCAAGTAGTTCTTATGTGGCAGATACTTGAACAAGAACACTCAACAAGAGTGTAACAAGTCATGTGAGGCATCACAGGGAGCACTGCAACAAAGCAGGCAAACTTTGCGAAGGCTTATTCCAGCTGAGATTCCAATACCATACTGGACAGTAATTTAGGCTTAATGTTCGAATAACTGCTGTGGGCAGCGAAGGACATAGTGGCAGATGTATTTTAGCTATATTTAACCCTTGGTATGCACACACACTCATAAAGGCAATAATTTGAGAATTTCACAGACTTGCACCAGGTTACTGTGGCTTATGAGTGAGCTAACTGGTCTTAGTAGCCGCCGGGGAACCATAGCCAAGAAATTTCTAACAGGTAATACGTAAACAATATCTATCATAGGTGGCTGACAGGGTCATATGTGCTGCAACCGTGCAGACTAACCTCTCAGCGCTTCCACTTCATGTGATAATGCCTGTTGCACCAGCTTCTTGCCACCTTCTGCTGTGAGGGATGGGAGAGCTAGGCATGAAGGCTGAGGCGTGGTAAAAACGAGAAGAATGCGCTTTATTCGCACATACTAAAAACGTGCCGTCCGCGCCGGCGGCGGGAGCGAGATTCTAGTCCCGGCCCTCGCTTGGGCCTGCAGTTGCACTGCCACAATGGCGCTGCAGGTGGCGCTAGTGATCAGCTAGGCCGCTACGCCACCGAGCGTGCACGCGCTCACATCCGGCCCCTCCTTGTTGGACCAAGTCCCTTTGGTCTGGGAAAGGGGCACTGCTGGGTGGCTTCACTGCGAGAGGGAACAGTCCTTCAAGCGCTCGGGCGGGCGCGTGCCATGGTGGGTAACAAAAGCAGTTTTTGCTTGGTCTTCTTCACGAACGCGAACTTGCCAGTAAGCAAACTTTAGGTCAAGGCAGGCGAAGTACTCTGAACCAGCAATGTCATCCATGATGTCATCCGCATGTGGAAGTGGCTGCACGACACTCACAGTCATCTTGTTTAGGGGCACATAGTTAACGCAAAGGCGCTTCTTGCTACCTCGGCTGACAACCACTGCGGGGAATGCCCAAGGCCCTAAGGCCGGAAGAATGATCACTCTAAGCCGCAAAGGACGAAAACCGGAGTAACCGCTGCAGTTAGTCCTCGCGACCAGCGGTTAGTCTGGGGAGAGAGTAACTGAAAACGATGCGTGCCGTGCGCAAATCTCATGGTCGAAATGTTTCGTCCTTATTTTCAAAGGGACTAACTGAAGGATGAACGGTGCCATTTCGTCTCTCTACGCGTCGCTGTTAGTCCCTCTGGCATATGCTTCGGCATATGCAATTGTTTTTTCATCCACCGCCGGTGGTCGTGGCCTGCTGCAGCGAAGCACGAGGTCGTGGTTGCTATTGTCTGTCGAAACCGCTACATTCCATGTGGTGGTGGAGTTGCGGGGGCAGAGAGAGAACAACTTTAATAAAATAAAGGAACCCCAGTCCTGCCCCACGGAAATCGAACGTTTGTGCAATGTGTCCTCGAGCACATCAAGGGGGCCCTGGTGGTTACAATTAATACGGACACCTCCGCTACATTCAGAAGAACTGGACACTGCGAATTCGACACAGGACAATAGACAAAAAAAAAAACACACTGAAGCAAACAGTCGAACGGTCGAATCCGTGCTATCCAATATTTAGTACTATGAACCAATTAGCGTCGAGCTATGAATTTCGTTGATATATGCTGCATCGTATATTGGTCGAGAGAGGAGGTGAATTTGTGCAACTAAGATAAAAACAGATAAAGCCTGTGACGCTTATCAACTACTGAGGGCACGTAAAACTTTCACGTACCAGTCAAGGGAAGCTGGTAGAGGTAGAAACAACTTTATTTTGGAGGGAGCAGGGGCAATTTGCAAAAAGCACAAACAAGAACGCGTCCGTAGGAGAGCGCTCACCCCTCCGGCTGAGGGGCGCAGACGGCGAGCCTCTTTGTGTACCGAAACTCGCATCAAGTTAGTCACGGTAGACAGTCACGGTGCGTGCCTGCACGTGCAGCGCTGTAAAAGATGGTGCTTGTGTTTACTCTGTGTATTTCCGCGACCAAAAGTTAGTCCGTTGCTTGCGGGAGCGAAAAACAATAAATGCCTCCGTAGCAGCCTCACGTCATAATATAGTTCTGATCAGCTTAACAAAACACGCTCGTAATTGCAGGGGAAACAATCGAAACGCGCGAGTCTGTGTTTTGTGTAGCTCGTTTGTGTGTCGGAGCGATACACCTCTCCTTTTCTTTACGGGCTACTTGCGTAGCCTTTCCAGCGTTGCAGTCAGTGGTGGCGACAGGACACTGTCAACATGCGGCAGAATTTTTGAGAAGTGTGCGCGCGCGGTCGTGGTGTGAATAGGGTGGCCGAAGGGTGATGTTATTAAGATGGTGTTTTCTGCAAGCACACGGACACGCCGAACGAGCCCAACAGTTTTCAGCAGAGATCAGCGTAGCGAGGAATCGACAGCCCGTTGATTTTTCTATGGATTATCGGCTCGCACGCCACGGATAAGACCACGTGTTAGCAAGTACTCTTACGGCTCATCGGACTTCCTATCTCTTCTAATCGCGCGTTAAGTATTGCTCATTCTCCTTGTATGTTTTGTTAATAGGGTTTTCTTGCGTGGTTTTTTTTTCTTTAACCCTCCGGCCCTTTCGATTTTCTTACCAAAGAGGCACACGTGGGAGACGTTTATTCTTTTCGTTGGAATCTTACCTTGATCTTAGCGGTGTGTGTGTGTAGATCGTGCAGATGTAAAACATGCAGGACGTTGTAGCGCTCGTAGTCTTTTCTTTTCCTCCCATTGCATGCTTCCTCATGCCCCTAGTCTGCAGTGTTGTGCGTACCTATTGAGGTCATGTGCTTGTTATGCTCGTAGTCTGTGTGTGCCTACTGCAGACGCAAGTTTATGAATATGAATCCGCAGCAGATGCACGCAGGCTACTTTTTTTTACAATAGACCTTTTTCAAGCACCGCAGGGCCACCCGTGGGCGCGCAAGTGCTTCTTGGAAATGTGTGCACATCCAGCCGCCCAGCAGAGCGAAGCCCAGCCTTTCCAAGCGCGTCTTTCGCTCCGAGTGAGTGACATGGGAGCGAGGCTAAACGCATTTTTGGGTGTTTTCTTTTGTAAGCAGGCGCATAGCTGCACGGGACAATGAAAAAGGAGGGGAGCAAGGGGGTCATTCGCGGGGGTCGGACTGGTCGTACGGGGTGTGCGCTGGCATGTCTCGTCAACGTAGTTTCCCGGTGTCTCGGCAGTGTACGTGCGTTCGCGAGTGACCATGTGCTTTATCTCCACTCCGCGTGTGCGGAGAACACCGAGATGTGGACGCTGTATTCCTGTGTAGGTGTTTGTGTCGGCATTCCAGTGTGGTCCTACGCAGGCAACTGCAAAATAGCGATGTGTTTGCAACGACGAAGTAGACCAACGGGCAGTGTGTGCTAAACGAACGAACTGTGCGCAGTGCGTGAACGAAGTCTGTTGCGGATATCTCTTTCTAGGTACTGTAATTCATTGTTTTCTAATTAAACAGGTATGGTTTTCCATTTACCGCGTGGGTTTTTCCGGCTCATTTTGTTACCCCTTCGTGCTTGGTGCGTGTACTTTTCTTCTGTCCCGCTGGGCTCTGTTCCCGCTACTCGCTACTGTCGCTTGGTTCCCTTTTCAATAAAACTTCACTTTAGTAAAACCACATTTTGTTGACAGTGGTCCTTGATGTATGCTAGCTCCGCCGACGTGCCATGTCCAGCTGTGTCGGTCCAGCTGTGTCGGCGCACATGCGATCGCGTACACTTCGCTTCGATGCTCTGTAATCTTAACTGCTGCACGAAGAAGAGAAGATTTGCGAGCGCCTAGATGTTCACACGGACTGCTGTGTGTGTGAACATGTGTGTGATCTCTTTTTTCTGAAATGCCACTTTGTAGTTGTCATCGTTTGGAAGCACATGGCAAATTAGGCCATCATCAGTAAAGCAACTCAAGTATTCATTTGTGATTGTATTACAAAAGACATTTGAATTATAAAACATGTCAATACAATAACAAACGTGTTGCCCACACCTTGCTGCAGAAGTAAGGCGGCAGACCATTTGTGTTTATTTAATAAATTATGTTCAAACCCTTCCTTTTTTGTTGTCATTTTCACCAATTGCTGCATGCAGCCAGAGGCCTAGGCCGATGGAGACGAAAAGCCATGTGATATTAAAGGATGAATTATTTCCCTCAGTGGAGGAACAATTCATCCCTGAAAACCAGGTTTTGCCAGTTTAAACTGTTCGACCAACAGGATGAACAGTTGCTCTGTGGGAAAGGGGGAGCATCTGCAGGGATGAACATTTAGTCTGGTGGGAGCATGTGTAATGAGGAAGTTTTAGTCCTATGGGATGAACATTTAGTCTGGTCGGAGCATGTGTGAAGAGGAACAGTTAGTCCTATGGGATGAACTCAGTCTGGGGGGAGCATCTGCTTGGATGAACATTTAGTCCTTTGAGGGCGCAAGTGTGAGGAGTAACCGTTAGTCTCCTGAGGAGTAACTGCTAAGGGATGAACAATTCGTCCCTTCGCAGTTAGTCCCCGAGGGACGAATCGTTGGTCCTTTAGGGAGTAATGGTTGTGGCAATGCATTTACCCCCCAAAAGGACGAACCAAAGACCCCTTTTCGTCCTTTGCGGCTTAGAGTGATGCCTTGCCGAAGGAGTGTGCTTGTTTGGGCCTCAAGAAAACGACGGTCTGCAGCAGAGTAACGATAAGGGGATCGACTGTATGGCACAGCGTCTGGAAGCAGGTGAATTGAGTGTTCAACACCTTCGTACAGACCTAGGTCACCCTCTTCACGAGCGAACACTTCAGCGTGCTTCGACAGAATGCTTCTAATTTCCCGTTGTTGATGTGCTGGCATGTGGCTACCGATCTGAGCGGCGGGCAAGGATGGGTCAATGCAAACCTCAGTTGTTGGAGAAGCGCCTTGCTTGCATTCAAAAGACGGGTGGTTGGTGTTTGAAACGTCATCTTGGCAAGATAGTGCTAACCATGGGGGTTCAACTGGGCCTGGGAGCGGCATTTGCTGGAGGCCTCCTGAGCTGTGGTGTCCAGATACATGGCAGTTGAAGGAGGACCCCTTGATCATAACAGCATTCGACATCCTGGGCAACAGTCGTTCATGGCACCGCACACTTGTTCCTGTGGTGGAATGACGAATTTCAGTTGGAATGGGTGGCTGGAACACCAACTGTGCGTGACTTGCGGAAAACCAGTCTTCGCCGAGTACGAGTGGCACGGCATTGTTGTCGAGGGCAGCGGCTTCAACTAAACCAGTGATGGGTCCCACCGAGATCTTCAAGCAGATGGCACCAGCAGGAGCCACTGTCGTTCCTCCAACGACAACAAGAGGGGGTCTGGTCCAGGGCAGGAGGGGTAAAGAGCTGACCAGGTGACGAGAAACAAGTGTCACTTTAGAGCCACTGTCTGGAAATACGTCCACCTGGCTTATCCCAGCAATTGTGGCGTTGACAAGGGCGCACTGGACCAACGATCCATCAAGGGTCTCGGAAAGGGTGCTGTGTAGAGCTGGCGAAGGATGCGCTGTAGACGGTGGGGCAGTAGCTCTAGATGGGCACTTGGATGCGAGATGTCCCTTTTGGCGGCACTGGAAGCACACGGCTTCGGCCAAGTTCTGGCCAGGACGGTAGGCAGGAGCACCATGCCTCGCGGAGATGGTGAGGTATCGAGCCTCTTGTTGGTCTACTGGTAGAGCTGAAATTCGCTGTGGCGCTCTTGTTTTGTCTGATACCGCCTGAACATTCATGCGCTCTTCAACGTGGCGGGGCGCCTGTGGGCTTGGCGTTGATAACTTGGCGCTCGAATACACTGGGCGCGGGAGTCGGAGAGACGAGTGGCTCAATGTTTGGTCAAGATGCGTTACGATGTCCATATACGCGGCGACGGTTTCTGGTCGTTGGGCTGCAATAGTAGTGGCCAGGTTCACGTCGGCAATGCCCTGAAGGGCGTACTCTATGCTCTGAGTGTCGGTGAGCGTGACTGGGCATCCCGAAATGAGCTTCAACTTCGCCAGAGAGTAGTTCACAAGGTTCTCCCCGTGCGCTTGTACGCGACAAGTAACAGCTTGTTGCCACTGTAGCAAGGTTTGCTTGGCGCTGAATTGATCTAAGAAAGCTTGCCTGAAGGCTTCCCAGGTGGGGCACTGACGGCCAATGACTGCTTTCCAATCCGCGGCGGCTCCCCGAAGCTTTCCCAAAGCGACGGCGAGGAGAGTTGAAGGCTCCCACGAAGCTAGGTTTCGAGTTCGTTCTAACTCTTCAATCCAGTGGGACGCTGAAATGCTGCCGTCTCCACTGTAAGTAGGAAGCGATGCGGACAGGTCTGGAAGAGTAGTGACTTGGACTGGGGCTGCAGCGCGTTGGGACACGTGAAGGAGCTGTTGAAGTAAACCCGTCAGCAACTCGGTACTTTGGGCTGCATCGAAGGTCGGTGGCGACGTAGTGTTCGGGCGCTGGCTGGGCGCTGCGGAGTCTGGGGAAGGCAAGTGTGATGTGGTCGGGCGGCTTTGGGCGATATCGGCGATGAGACGGTTGATTACTTCTTCCTTCGACCCGGCGGTGTCCAGGTCACGGCGAACCAACTCTTCACGGAGGAAATCCGCTGTAAAGCCGGCAAGGTCCTCAGGCGCAGCCTCGCTCCAATTCACGAGCGGCATGGCGTTCACAACAAAGTAGCACAAGAGTCACGAGAGACGAAAAGGCGGGCGAAAAGGCTTTTGGACTCTGCAGGCGAGCTACTTCATCGGGCGGGCGGGTGTGGGCGTCAGCACGTCGGTTGGCGAAAACAAATGGCAAGGCGCGAAATGACTCAGACGAAGCGGGCGCGAGGCGTATCGGGCGGCGGGCACTACACAAAGGACGATGCGCTGTGCGGCCGGTCCGGCGGTTCACTTCACGAAGCGGGCAAAAGGCGACGTTCCAGGCGTGGTTCGGGGTCGACTGCGCCAGTTGTGAGGGATGGGAGAGCTAGGCATGAAGGCTGAGGCGTGGTAAAAACGAGAAGAATGCGCTTTATTCGCACATACTAAAAACGTGCCGTCCGCGCCGGCGGCGGGAGCGAGATTCTAGTCCCGGCCCTCGCTTGGGCCTGCAGTTGCACTGCCACAATGGCGCTGCAGGTGGCGCTAGTGATCAGCTAGGCCGCTACGCCACCGTGCGTGCAGGCGCTCACACTGCCACAAAGTTCGACAGTGTCCCTGTAGACCCTCATCGTGCTTCTGCGAACCAGATGGCTGCCGCAGACCTTTCCACAATGTGAGAATCCTTCTGCACCCACAACAGGTGGTAGTATGAGGGCTTCGGTACAAAAAATCCATTTGCCATATGAACCTGGAGACACAAATGAGAAATTGTTACATGAAACACCAATCAACCCATCTGAAAGACACAAATGAACAGATGGGAGCGCATAACCAAAAGGTTTTCAACTTTAACAGAAAGTACCGAGAAAAGTTGTTTGCATCCCACATGGCCAGTGGCAAGAAAAGAATAGTACTTCTGTATGAACATTGCAAGCTTCAATTAATAGAAACTTTATCCCCCCCACTTACTCAGAACAGAGGTGAGAAAATAATTTCAGGGACCCGGCATGGCAATGTCATGGTCAGTTCAAATGCACAGAAAGACAGCCATGCCCCTTTTGTGCAAGATGAGGCAGGGTATTTTGCATCTCCACATCTATCGCAGCTTTAATTGATGAACAGATCGCTAAAAAGTATGGAGAACAGAAAATGTCGCTGGAGCCAACATTTCAACAAGTGGACTTGTGTTCGTAAGGACGGCAACCGCATTCTCGAGTTTCTGTACGCTTTGCACATTCTCCCCCATCCACAGAAAGAGAAGACGGCCGTCTTCTCTTTCTGTGGACGACTAGACTTCGCATGAACGGATCTGGGTAGTTAAAGTACGTGTTAATTCTGCCAAGCAAAATAAGTACCTTTCATTTGTGCTATGTTTATACCTAGCGCGTTACGCTATTTCTCAGCATAACTTGTGCAACCCCTTTTCGCAGCTCTAAAATCACGAAAAAGAGTGTGCAAATTATGAAAGTAAATAAGGTAGTTCGGCTGGTTGAAACATTGACACTGAATGCACGCGTTTGCATGAGAATTGATCTGTTTTCGAGTGGGACCAAGGTATGGGATTCTGACATACGCGCGACTGCTCACAGATATTCTTGAGCAGCATTAGACTTTAGTGTCGGCTAGACACGTTCTAAGGACACGTATTGAAATTGTAGACAGCGATGTCCAAGGCACTGAAAGTATTTCGTGGATACATTATGCTACAATTCAAACCTGAAATCGCCATCTTCCTGCCGTGACACAGCTGGCTCCGAGTACTTGCACTGCTTTTAGTTACTCGGCAAACCACATCAAACATGAGTCTCGGTGATGGGCCTGTTGGTACTGTACGTACATGAAGAAAACAAAGACCCAGCGTTTATAGACACGTACACAGGAGACATTGTGTGTAGATGCGGGTATTTGCAACAGTTTAATGAAAAATAAAAACGTGCAGAATTCGAAGAGAAACTCGATGCATTCATGTTCCATACAAAAAAAAAGTGAGAAAGACAAGAAACAAAAAAAAGAAAGAAAAACAAGTACCCATGGGTAAGTTGGCTTAATCAGAAAAGTGTTATTACTACAATATGTCCCTCTCTGCCTTTTTTATATTGATTCAGTTTTTGTATGATGCATGCATGCATTGATTTCCCTTCAAAATCAGTGCTTTTTTTCTTTAGACTATTGCATATTGTCGTGCATTCACCTAAATTCTCTTCTCGCACATGGGTCTAAAAAGGCTGTGTTCAAAAAGGGGTTATACAAACGCAGCCAGAACCACGCACAAATCGGAATGCATGAGAGTGCAAGGTGCCACTTCTGGAGCTGCCGTGTAAGCACCAAGCAACTGTACTGTCAAGAGGACGCTTCATATGTGCTTGCACTTTCTAGAGTAGGCTGCTTTCTCCGGTTTCCTCTTAGATACTTTTTCAGAATGAACATGCTTTGTCTTCTTTTTTTCATCTTCGGAACAAAAGACTTGATACCTCTAGGCTGCAGTGTATAAGGATTAAATGAAATCTGTTGTGCATGCCGAGTGATGATGGCCACACCGTACAGATGATCACGAACTCAAAACGGTGACCCACCTTGAGTCTCACATTTTTCCTAGCGCAAGTAAAAATAAACAAGCCACGTGTGCTAATAGTCCTCTTGCTCTCAGGCTGCATTATACTTAGTGGTTTAACACAAATTAATGTGAGCATAGCAATTGGTGAATGGTGCTCAAGGGTGGACGAGCCTTCGGCACGTCCACCCTTGAGCTCTATTTGGTCGGTAGTTTTAAAATCATGCAGAAAAAGAGTGAAACAGTGGTTATTTACCTTGTATTGGCTTCTTCAAGCCAGGTTGGGTGAGAATGTTAAGAGAAATCCAATCATTCAGTACCAAAGTAAAATTGGGTTATAGGTTTTGTACAGTCTGTTGGCAACAAGATTTCTTACGTAAAATGACATGTGCACCATGTCAAGACTGCAAGTGGTGGAAAATCAAGTTGATACCAGTGGTGAAAAAGAAAAGCTATGCATTACAAATGACCTAGTGTGAAGTGCACTGCTTGTTGTGTACCGATTACAGCATTGTGCGTCACTGCTAACACATATATGTTGAGAACAGTAAAATAATAAAATGCTTCTTCTAAACCAAAACAGTGAATTCATCATAGGCAGCATAAACAGGACACGTGCTGCATTTTTTCATTTTTGAGATGTCGCACTCCCTTTGAGAATAGATGGCCTTCACTCACAGCGAAAACTTCCATCCATATGAAAGAACTTTGTAAGTGCCCAACAAATGAAGGTAACATAATGCAGATGCCTTTTACTCCCAATGAACCTTAATGAGAAGGTGGAGTGTGATCTACTTAACTACCAAGGCCACCCGCATGGAACACACAAGCGCAGCACAAAGGTACCCGCAGTGTGTAGTGCCAAAACAACTTGAAATAGAGACCACGTACGGGCATGAAGGCCCACATTAGCAAGCGACATCACCTTCTCCAGGTGTGATGTGCACTGGTATGCACGGTGTGCAAAGAAACACTACAAGCCTTGTTCATTGAATAAGTTTATACTCATTACATTCTTCTTTGTCCTTTCCTTTCTCTTGAAAGTATCTGCTTCTAATTCAACATATAATCTTCCAAAATATGCTTGCTCACAAGTTTATTGAAAGCAGTACTCTAACATCCGGGAATTATACAGCAAGGGTAGTCCTTATTTCAAGATAACTGGAAGGCCTTGGTCATTAGCACACATACATTCTGTGCTTTCTGATGTCAATTTTGCAATTTTACGACGATATCTCGTAAGCATATTCGGAAACAGTCTTGTTGGCCATACGTATAAATTCCCATTTGCAGTGAAAATACCTACACCTCGGTGCTCCACTTCAGCTGCCCGATTTGCGCAGCGTTTCAAAAACACACACACACAACACAACACACACGCGTTCCTGAGCAGCGGAATGTATCACGTAAGTAAGAAAAAGGACAAAAGAAAGCATGGGGCCGATCGCCGGGACTGATGCGCTGCCGGCGGATCACGCATTGTAGCTATATGGAACCGTTTTGTTCCGAACCGATGACTGATATTTTAGCGGGTTTGGTCAACAACACCTAGACTTTTTTCAAGGCCTCGGCAAGCCTCCGTCTCGACAGCGTGACGTCACTGCTGTGAGATCAGTGAGAAAGCAACGCTCGACTGGCTGGAGTCGGAATGGCTTGCGGCTTCTGTTCGCCAAATAGACAGACAATCTCTTTTGCTTCGAAACAAGTTTTCAGAAGGCAAACTGAAAGAAATTATTACCTACTATCTAACAAAAAGAGCTTTGCAATATTTTATCTTTCAAATGATGTACTTATTTACTTGATTTATTCACGCTTTAAGCATATTCGTGCACAGCCGAGCGAAGTTGGCAGCGCATGACAGTGCGTCTGGCCACATTGATCTTACGTGCTCGCTGGCTCTGCTAGCTGTTGTGGTTGTAGGCTAGTGGCATTTTAGGGGCGAAGCTCCTCTTAAGCCCGACCCACATGCAGCGCTTTTGCCACTGTTTTCTGGTGTTGCGTCTCTCGCCGTCTTCACAACGTCGCCGAAAGCGAGGGCGACCAACCACACGACGAGCGCACAGACCGGCGCCAGCCCCGCGTCACACAACGTGGGCCGATGAACTTGTAGGATGAACATGTAGGACCACGGAAAGCAGTGTGCAATGTGCGCCACTGGAACAACAATAAATATTCACGATTACAGCTTATATACCCTACTTGAAGTTCCGCAGTGCACAAGACATTCATAGCATTGCAAAAGAAGCACATTGTCCGCAAAAGTTTTTTTTTGTTGTACTTGTGGCGGCACCTATGGAGATAAAACCAGCAAACGGGGGCGTGGAACCGGCAAATGGGGGCGTGGAACCGGCGCGACAGCGACAATGCCGCTCACGCTATTTCTACTGTTCTTTCAGGCCAGTGGTTTTTCCTGCGGGAGGTGTCCCCTTCGTCGGTGTGAAGCCCTTGCCGAACATCGCTGGAACATTACTTGGTCTTCAGGAGCTGTTGGGACTGACGGAACTAGCAACAATGTGGATGCGACCCAGGACACCGTGGCTGTGTGCAGCTCAGCTGAACTTGGTTGGTGCGCTGTGCCACCGGTATACGAACATTGGAAGCGCTGCGCGCTTATCACTGAGCTGTATAACGAAGTCACCGGCACTGAATCGTTGGGGCGTGGAACCGGCACGACAGCGACGATGCCGCTCACGCTATTTCTACTGTTCTTTCAGGTTAGTGAATCCAAACCATCCTACTTAACAGTTGTCTATACCTTGCCGGTTCCACCCCAAACGATTTCTTATGAGAAAAGACACTGTAGACATAGGCGACAGCCTAAGTGTCGTTTCCGTCTTTCGCGATGCTATGCTTTCTACTTTCTCTTGCTTTTTGTGTGTGGAGATGTAGAAATCAACCCGGGTCCCTCTAGCCAGGAAAAGTTACAACTGCTTCTTGACGGACAGGCAGATATTAAGTTAAAGCTTGCAGCTATTGAAGAAACCCAGGCAGAAAATAAGAATGCCATTGATGACCTAAGTAGACGCATTACGTCGATGGAATCCAAGTTATCTAATTTTGATCAGCTTTCTGCTACAGTAAGAGAGTGTAAAAGTGCAAGTGACGACCAGCGTCGCCTTATCACGTCATTGATGGCAAAAGTTGAAGATCTTGAAAATCGAAGCCGACGGTGCAATCTCGTGTTTTATGGCGTCACAGAAACTGATAACGCTGAAAAGAGCGCAGATTCTGAGCGTAAAATACTTGAACTCTGACTCTATGTTGGGTCTACGCAACTTGTCAATTGAACGTGCGCATCGCCTTGGCAGGTTTCAACCAGGAAAAAATCGTCCCTTAATTGCAAGCTTTTCTTCATTCAAGGAGAAACAGCTGGTATTGGGTAACGCTAAAAAGTTAAACAGCCAGGTTGCGATATCTGAAGACTTTTACGACGTAGTACGTTCGAATAGAAAGCAGCTGTGGAATTTTGCGAAATCTCGTAGGAAAGATGGCGACAAAGTTAGCCTTCGTTATGACACTTTGCTGTTCAATGGTACGAAGTATGTTTATAATGAAGAGATAAAGCAGGTTGTCTCTGTGAAGTGACGTCACCACTGTGAAAATGAAAATGTTTCGTTTCTTGTGATAAATTGTCGAAGTATAAAAAATAAGGTCGACGAATTTAGCGCACTTATTGACTTGGTTAAGCCAACAGTAATCTTAAGAACCGAGTCTTGGTTAAATGATGATATAGCAGACAATGAGATGTTTCCAGGCAATTACGCGTGCTACAGAAAAGACCGAAATTCCAAAGGTGGCGGAGTTTTCATACTAGTAGAAAAGAACGTTTCATCTTTCCAGCTGCCTGTCCAAGTCGGTGAGTGTGAGGCGGTCTTTTGTCAAATAACACTTTCTAATAACTGTGCTTTGACTGTATCTAGTTTTTATAGGCCGCCCGATTCATCGGTTGATATATTACGGCAATTCAAATCTGCAGTTGAAACGATACAGGCCGATAACTTGGTGATAGGGAGTGACTTTAATCTCCCAAATGCCGTATGGGATAATCAAGGTTCGCTAATTTCTTATGACGGTCGCTTGGGGCAAGAAATGATGAATATGGTCAGTTTATTTGCGCTCTCTCAAATGGTGTCTGAACCGACAAGAGGAAACCATGTACTAGACCTGCTGTTGACAAACCAACCTCATTTGGTGAGATCTACTGTAGTGGCTCCTGGAATTAGTGAGCACAGTGTAGTAATCTCTGAAATGAATGTCAAGCATGTAAAATGTGCTAGTAGTGTGCCGAGACGGGTATATGACTATTCGAAAGCTCAGTTAGATCAACTAAATGAGGGTTTGGATGCGTATTATGATGTTTTTGCAACAGAAGCGGAGTATTGTGGGAATGCTTGGAGTATTGTGGGAAATGAATTGTGGTATTGCTTTAAAACTAAGCTACTAGATCTTCGTGACCGTTTTCTACCATCAAGACTGCTAAATAAAAGACAACATAGAAGTAAGCCTTGGTTTTCGAAAGCATTGCGCAGCCTTACCCAGAAAAGGCAAAGACTTTACCAGAATTTCCTACGTGTACCATCAAGTGATAATTCAAAGAAACTAAAAGAGGTTACGAGTGAAATGAAGAGAGAAATTCGCGCAGCCAAGAGTGCCTTTAGCGAAGCTATACAGCTGAGAATTAAGGATGATCCAAAGCAATTCTGGAAACATGTGAAAAGAAATGGCAAAGAAACTACAACTATTCCGTCGATCATAACTAAAGATAGTGTAGTTTCCGAAGACAAAGATAAGGTGGGACATTTCAATCAGTATTTTGCTTCTGTCTTTTCTACTGAGATGCTAAGTAACGATGACGGCCAGAGGGCACCACGAAATCAGATAGCCGCGGTGGGTGACATGGATGACGTTGTTATCAGTACACGTGGCATAGAATGGTTGCTCTTAAAACTAGATCCTGGTAAAGGTGGAGGACCTGACGGTTTGACAACTTACTTATTTAAAATTTGCGCACGTCCGATAGCTTGCTTTTTGAAAATACTTTTTGAGAAATCTCTGGCGGAAGCTTCCCTGCCCAGCGATTGGAAGATTGGAGCAATTGTTCCCGTCCATAAAGCTGGTCCGCGAAGCTTCGTGGGTAATTACCGCCCCATTTCCTTAACGTGTGTAGCATGTAAAGTGTTAGAGCATATTTTATATTCAAGTATTGTTGCACATATGAATGACTATTCCCTATTTAATCCATATCAACACGGTTTTAGAAAGAATTTTTCTTGTACAACACAATTAATTGAATTCACTCATGATATCAGCAGTGCTCTTGACAAGCGACTATCTATCGACTGTTTCTTTCTAGACTTTAGGAAGGCGTTTGACACTGTGTCTCATTCTCTGTTAATTGAAAAACTGCATTCCTACAACATTAACACGCGAGTTATTGCCTGGATTGTCGATTACCTTAAAATGCGCAAACAATACGTTGTTATGAACGGCTTTCAGTCATCAAAAAGGGATGTCACTTCTGGTGTCCCTCAGGGTTCAGTTTTCGGACCACTCTTGTTTCTTTTATTTATAAACGACATCGGGGAAAGAGTCATGTCACGTATGAGATTGTACGCTGATGATTGTGTTTTATATAGGCCCATCACGAGTGAAGACGATTGCCGCGTTTTACAAAGTGAACTAAACCTCATCAATCAGTGGTGCCGCAAGTGGAATATGACTTTCAATCTAGATAAGACTGTTTTCATGTCATTTACCAAGAAAAAGAATGCACGTTTATGCCGGTATACTCTAGATTATGTTCCCTTATCCCAAGTGTATGAATACAAATATCTCGGGGTATATTTTACTCATGACTTAAAATGGCATCGTCATGTTGATCACATAGTCGCCAGCGCAGGCAAGTCACTGGGGTTTTTACGGCGTAATGCAAAATCTCTCAATATGGCTACAAAAGAACTGCTGTTCAAGGCGTTTGTTAGATCAATTTTAGAATATGCCTGAGAGGTGTGGGACCCGCCGATGATAGGTGATAAAGAACGCATAGAAAAAATACAAAATTTAGCTGCAAGGTTCGTGACTCAAAACTACACAGTTACTTTTAGCGCTACCCAAGCGAAGGCGGATCTGAAATGGGAGACGCTAGAAAATCGCAGGAAGAAACTTCGCTTAAAACTTTTTCATAATATTATACACTCAAAAGTTGGCATTGATCGGCAACAGTATATAAAGGAACCTTATTATGTATACACACGGGGCGATCACTCACATAAAGTACGTGAAATACTTTCCACCACAGAATCCTTCAGAATGTCGTTCTTTCCAAGAACAATATGGGAGTGGAATAGATTACCTGCTGCTGTAGTTAATGAAATATCTAATGATGCGTTTTATGCCTTGTTAATTTAGTGTTTTATGACTTCGCATTATGTGTTTCTTTGCATACTGGCTGTGTATGTAATTTATTTATTATTTTGCCTACTTGTTAGTCTCTACTGTTTATATGTGATGTGTAAACCCGCTTATATTGTGTTCCCCCTCACTGTAATGCCTCTGATGGCGCTGTGAGTATTGCGTAAATAAATAAATAAACTCAGAAACGATGGCTTCCGAGACTCGCGCATATATTTCAGGCCTAGCTGCCGAAGTAATTGAGAATGGTTCTCGAAAACGGTGTAATGTAATCCCGTGTGCGTTGCTGTCGAAGCATCTGTAGACAAACATGAGTCAAATACAAGCGTCAGTTGGGATCTTGAGGTTCACACAGTTCGCGACGATGACTGAATATATTCGAGGCGGGCCGTGCCCGCTTCGGCGAGAACGCTATTGCTCCGGCGGAAGTCGCTTCGAGCCGCGCGCTGATTGGCGTACGCTCACCCAGCAGTTTCCGGCGTCGGCGCTGCAGCGCGGCGGCGGCGTCAATATCTGGACCGTCGTGATCTGGACGGTCTTGATCTTGGCGTTTCGTCTGCCGTCACTGTCAGCGTCGACGCAGAGTGACGCCGGAGAGAGAAACGCCAGAAAATGACGGAAAAAGCGCTCCATGTGGTTCGGGCTTTAGTCTAACCTTGTCACGCGTCAGGCATCAGTCGTCAGCCGTCAGGCGTCACCCGCGTGCCTCCCGGCACGTGCTCGCCCTCGGCGTTCGCCTCGGCGCGTGCCTCCCGGAGCGTGCCTCTCTCTCTCTCTTTCCCGGCGCTGCCTCCCGGCGCGTGCCTCTGCTGTCTTGTGTGTGTGAGAGAGAGAGAGACAGAGAGAGAGCGAAAGGCGCGCGTTGGCTATGGAAAAGCTCTTTCTTAGAGGAACGCTGTACTATGAACGCGCCCTCACCCGCGAGAGACAACGACGGCGCAGGCAGCGTCTCCTAGCGAGTTTCTTGATTGAGAAATACCGACTGCTCGCGTTGGAGAAGCGTTCACCGGCAACCCATATATATGTATATATATAGGCACTGGATCTTGACTTGCAATGAAATGCCGGTGGGAGATTTCACTTGTGCATAGTTGAACCATGAGGATTCGTAGCGTGCGCGTTAACTAAATTAATCCAGAACTCGCCACGATCTACGATGAACCTCCCGAGCTTCGCCCACTCACCATCATTCACTCCGTGCATATGCTGTAATTTTTTGTTACCGCTCACGCTGTTTTTTCTTTCTCTTGTGCTGTGTGAGCATGGTTGGGTAAACTACGCAATATGCCTGGATGCTGCTGTGCACCGGGGTGCAACTATGCTCATGGACCAAAAGCGCGCGTCTATCGGTTTCCGATGGACGCCGACCAAAGAACCGCATGGACGAGAGCGATCCCTCGCAAGGATTTTGCGCCCACAAAATACACTGTGGTAAGTGCGTTATTTCACTTGTCGCAGGTGCCTACGCATGTGTAAACTCACTCAGCTATGCAACTAAAAACCTTTCAAGTTTCATTATTTGTGAGCTAAGCTTTCGAGGCACTTGCAGCATATTTTACGAAGGACATGAGACACGCAGTGTTAGTAATCGTGCTGTTTGCCTAATTTTTGTTTTCGCGCGACCAGCCTTGACAAACAGATACTTTCCTCGCAATCTCGCGCCTAGCTGATGACCTGAATCGCTCTAAACGGACTGCAGCGCCTGATCGAATCCTATGAGAGTTGCATTTATTAAACAGCGCTCGCCTGTTGGGCCGCCTAACAAGGCATTGTTACTATGATAATGCCTAATAATACAGCCACATTTTCTGATATGTAGTTGACTAATATCCACTAACTTTTTCTTGCTTCATTTTTGTGCTATAGGCTCTGTTTCATTTTTCTTTTTTTCAGGTGTGTGAGAAGCACTTTCTTACAAGTGATTTCGTGACCACTTCGGCCTATCGAGATGATAAAACCGGACGAGTACTTGAAGTTCCTCTTCAGCTGAGACGACTCAAGTCTGGTGCTATACCGAGCCTATTTCCAAACTACCCTTCGTATCTGTCTCGTCCCACTACTGTTGTCCGGGAAGGCCCTGAAGAGAAGCGGCTTCGTCTAGAGGGAGAATCACTACAGGAGGCAATAAGGCAGTCCGTTGAAGCTCACGAAGAAGAGAAGAAAAAGAATAACATCAGTACTTTTGTGGACTTGCTCACCGCTCTGACAAGTTTCCAGACAAACACCTTCTGGACAAAACTTGTTACTCACGACAAACTCCTCTTCCTAAACTTCGATTCTCAAGAAGCTCCAACTGTGCGGTTTTCTGTGACAGTGTCAGCTGATTTGATCGTGAAAGTGTTTGTTGGTGACGTGCAGCTTAACAAGCTCGGGACCCTCGTGCTTCCTGTTTGTGTGATCTGCGGGAAATCGACAAGGTCCTTATTGCTGTGCAAAGTTTGGCAGGAAACTTCTCCGACAGCGAAGAACGCTTGCAGATTGTCCTGAAGAAGACAGTGGAAACACTGGATGAACTAGCGTCACAAAGTTTCCCACATGAGTGGCAAGTGGAAGTTGTCAAGTTCTTAAAACAACAAGTCTGCATTTTACTGAGCAGAACTTCGAGATACCCTGAGGACTTGCTGGTATTTGCTAGCCTTGTGTTCACAATATCTCCACATGCGTACAGATTTATTAGGTCCACATCAAAGTTGAAACTTCCCCATCCGACAAAATTAGACGTGTCTGTGGGTCATACCATGCGAACCCATGCTCTGAGCAACAAGATGCTTTATTTCTGTCGTATGCAAAGAGGCTGGCCATAGGAACGGATGACCACGAAAAAACTGTGACGCTTGTCATGGACGAAATTCATCTGCAGCCATACATTGACTACAAAGGTGGTGGTCTAGTAGGAATGGCTACAAACAGTCAAAACGCAGCAAAAACTGCATATGTGTTTATGATTCAAAGCCTCCTGTCGTCAAGCAAAGACGTAGTGCACATCCTTCCAGTGGCGAAAATAGATGCAATACAGCTGCATCAATTTCTTCGTGAGCTCATTAATGGGCTGGAGGCTACAGGATTTCGAGTAATCGCGGTTGTTTTAGACAACAACTCCATCAATGGGAAGGCAATGTCATTTTTTTTTCAGAGCCACGGAAGGTTGATACGGTCTACAAGCATCCATCAGACCAATCAAGACCACCGTTTTTTATTTTAGATTCTGTTCACGTTTTAAAATGCATACGAAACAATTGGCTTAACCAGCGTAACAGTGGTAAATGTATGTTTTTTCCAGACATCAATGGACTACCTGACAAGCCGTGCGTGCTAACAGCTTCATTCAGCACGATGCTAGAGCTTCATGAGAGAGAGAAATGAGCTTGTACGACTTGCTCCAACATTGTCTTTGAAGGCACTGAAACCTTCGAACTTAGAGCGACAAAACATGAAACTTGTTCTCAAGGTGTTTAACAGTTTCACAATCGCAGCTCTCAACAGTGCACAAGCAGCAGAACTGCAGCATGCCAAAAGCACGGCCGATTTTATCAGCACTGTCGTAATGTGGTGGTGCATAGTGAATGTTAAGATGCCGAATAAAGGGAGGCGCCTTCGAGATGACTTCCAAGAGCCCATAAAGGCAGTTTGTTGTCCCCAAGTCGAGTTTTTGAACAAAATAGTCAGTTGGCTCGACTACTGGAAAAGCCTCAAGCATGACACTGGTCATTTCACTCATGAGACGCACAATGCATTGCGTCACACGTCTCTTGCTCTTGTTCAGGTGACAAGCTACTGCCTTAAAGAGCTTGGATTCAAGTACGTTTTACTGGGGAAATTCCAGTCGGACTGCCTTGAGGACAGGTTTGGCAGGTACCGACAGTTAAGTGGCGCACAGTACCATATCTCCATACGGCAGATGTATGAAGCGGAGCACAAATTGAGGCTGCAGAAGGTCCTCGAGCTGCCAGAGAGTGACGAGATTCCTCTATGTGCCTCCACTGATGAATTTCGTGATGCTTTAAAGCAATTCCAGATTGTAGTTGGAGAAGAGGACATTGCTGCAAAGCAGCACGCACTTCCAGCTACAACTTATGTCGCTGGTTATTGCGCGCATGCTGCACTCAAGAAGCTTACATGTGCATTCTGTAAAGAGAACCTAGTTGTTGAGAGTAAGACTCTCGACAACTGAGGCAGACGAGCTCATAACGAGTATCACAAGAGGTGGACTTAAGTTTCCCCAAGCTGTCGTTGTGAACGCCGTACTGATGATGAATATTGTTCTCGAGAAACTGACAAGTGAAAAACATGCCGCCAAATTTTATGGCTGTGAAAAGCAGAAAGAACAGCTTGTTTCAATGACAACACTTTTCCTTGAGTGGAATGAAGACTTTGATGTTTGTGGCAATGGCCATATGCCGCATGTAGTGATGGGGTACATACTTAGTGCAGCAGCCAACACTTGTTAAATAACCTTTGCAAACGAGAAAACAACAAGCTGTCTGAAGCCAAAGCAGCTAAACGGAAACTGAAGACACTCCAGGCGTAATCTCTCGCACATGACTGATGTGTCCTTTGTGTTTACAAAGCCAAATCGTTTGAGCTCCCAGTTTCAACACCTTCAACAAGATCATTTTAAAAATGTTCTTAAAAGCTTTATCTCCACAATTTTTTTAAGTATTGTCACAAGTTCCGTTTTGCTGTGAACGTTACCTTTCTTTTGGCGCTCGAGCTGTTATGTGGAAGAATCCCCCCATTTGGAGATTTAAATAAATCACATTTAACCCATTCTGTGTGTGTTCAACTGCATGTACTGAAAATAAGTCAACAAAGTGTCGAAAAGATTTTACAGGTAATGTCATGTCTGCTTTATTTTACTTTTTATAAAAATATCGTATGTGAAAAACTTCGCATGAATCCTCGTTGAATGGTTTTATTTCATTGTTGGTTCGTTTTTAAAAGCATTTTATATAATAAAACATGCAGTCTTGTTTTGACAAAAATCTTCTGGTGCATTTACTAAAGCATGCAAAATAGACCCTCCAATGTCTTCAAAAACTGAAGGCTTTGTCGGGGGTCTATAACATTTACACCTGTTGCTAACAAAAATTCCTCCTAGGCAGGCCCGTAGCCAAAAATTAATTTTCGGGGGGTGGGGCACCTGTTGAAGTCCTTGACAAACCCCTATTTTCACTATTTGTTCTCCGTAAAACAGCCCCCTCCATCCGAATTTCGGGGGGGCCTGCTTCTAGGTGTAAATCTCTGAAAAAAAAAAATGCTACGAGTGCAACCGGGCCGCGGAACGACAAAACGCGAACGCATGCCGGTCATTTGAGTGAAGCCAGCTTCCAGGCAGATCTCACACTGATGATGTCACGTAGGCTTGCGGAGGCCTTGAAAAAAAGTCTAGGTGGTGTTGGCTCGGTGCCACGAGACAGGGACGCACAGCGGATGGGAACCCAGCAGGCGCGAACCGGGGGACAACCGCAAGTGGGAAGCGAACGATTGTGGCGTAGAAAGGTCCTAGTGGTGGGGGACTCCAATGTAGCTAGGGTGGAGGAGGGCGTCCTCGCGAGAGTGAAGGCAGACAGGAGGGTGAGAGTGGAGGTCCAGTCAGGGAAGTGCATGGTGGATGCAATGGCCAAAGCTTGTGAAGTGGTGGGAGACCACATGGAAGGCGAAAACCTCGTCATTATCCATGCTGGTCTCAACGATGTGCTGAAGGGAAGGAGCCAGAACATTCAGAGGCAGTTAGAGGCTGGGTGCGAAAACTTAGGGAAGTCTCTGAGAGCGTGCAAATAACCACACGCACAATGCCAGAGGTCCAGGGGCAGTCTAGCGGGATGGAAAGGAGGGTGGTTGAGGCTAACCGCGTCATCAGGGGCATGAGCCGGCAACTCGGGTACAGCATTATGGATGTGAACAGAGACGTGAACGAACTCGGCTTCTGCCCTTTTGCATGGGATGGCATTCACTACAGTGGGGCCACGGGCAGAAGAGTAGGTAATAGGATGGGTTGCCAAGCCACAGCTTTTTTTAGGGGGGCCCAGAGTCCTGAGACCACCGGTGTAGACAACGATGATTCCACGGAGGCACAAATATTCAAGAAATGCAGAGCCCGTAGGAGAGGGAATCGACATAAACACAAGGGCCGAGCTAATTCAGACATAATGTATATTAGCATGCAGGGTGGTAGGAATAGGCTGAAGTGGGAAGAGATGGAAGAGCAGCTAAGGCAGGAGGAACTAATGATATACGGGTTTGTGGAGACACATCTTAGGGATATGGAGCAACCACCTTGTAATCCGGACTATGCATGGGAATACTGCAATAGAACAGAGGGCAGCAGAAAGGGGGGCGGAATTGGGGCATTCATTCATAAAAGTACAAGTTGGGAAAGGGTCAAGCAGGAGTGCAAGGAACATTTATGGCTAAAAGAGAAAATGGCAGGGCAGATGACACTCCTTGGCTTTGTATACCTGTGGACAGGAGCAAATGCCAAAGAGAAAAACCTAGAAATGATACGGTGCCTAGAAAATGACATTAATGAACTAGGAGAAGGGTGCGAGATAATTATAATCGGAGACATGAATACGCACATAGAAGATATGGATGGGTACACAGACCCAACAGGCAACATGCTACTGGATATGTGTGAAAGGCATGATCTGCATTTGCAACAGCACTGAGAAGTGTGAAGGGCAAATAACATGGGAGGTAGGAAGGCTGCAGTCCACTATAGACTACGCACTGATGTCGCATAGGATGTATAATAGGCTAAGTGTAATGCTCATAGATGAAGATGGCTCCAGAAGCCTAGGTAGTGATCACAAACGCATCAGGCTCAGTTTTGGAAAAGAAATTAAAATAGGAAGAAGGCAAGACAAACAGCCACGGGGGGACTTCTACTCAGATGCATCCAGCATGCTTGCCACACAAACAAAAGTTTATTATCGCGCTTTAGAAAGCTAATTTTCTAGCGCATGATGAGTACGCAGGAGTTCTGCTACCTCTTGCGTTGTTTTTATGGAGCCTTTCTTATCGCGACTCACGATCGCCCGCTGGACAAAGGTTCAATGACTGACGGTGATACGTACCTGTTTCCGTTCGATGGCTGCTCTCCGGCACGAAACAGTACATCTTCGCCATCTGTTGCACCGGTAAAAACACAGGAGACGGGCGCACAGAGGAGAAAAATGCTTGAAACGGAAAGAATGCGACTTGGCTACAGTGTACTAGAATATACGGGTAGTGGCTCAGAGAGCGGCCGGGAGTGACGCTTCTCACGTGACGGCACGAGATGGCGCCAGTAGGGCATGGGCTCGCGCATGGCTCGCGCACCATACTCGCGCTTTGCGTTACGTCGAAGCATGGAATTGTTGCTCCGCATTTCAGTCCCGTGAAAGAGTTACTGCTGCCCGCAAGAATCGCCGGGCTAAATGGCATACGTAAATGCTCTTGTGGCTTGTAAAACCGTACAGCATGGCTCGATGGGACCGGAGTTGCTCAGAGGCGCTCAGTGTCTTTAAGTGTGCGCTGTCTGGTGCTCGATCTACTTACATAGAGAACATTCCTATGATAAAAGGTTTGTCAACAAACTGAGAGCTGATTTTGGAAGCTCGGCGCGGTCTTGCCGGGGTCAGCACTTGAAAATTTTTACTCGGCATACAAAGGAGAAACCGCTGCATCCTTACCTAATAACTTTCGTCCTTGCATCATTCCGTACGCAAGAAGTCGATGTTGAAAAAGTGAAAATTTCACGTGATCGATTCCCAGGCAGCACACCTGCATTGGCCGAGCCATGGACCAATGTTCGAAAAGAATGGCACGAACATTGGTCCAAAGTTGGCATATGAGCCAAGTGCAACTTTCTCCAATGTAGGACCAGCATTCATGCCAACACTGGGCTGACAGTATGCCAGTGTAGTTGCCAGGATGAAAGAAACATAGGGCCAGTTCACGAATGCCAAGATGTCAGAACATAGGACCAATTCACAAATGCCAATGTTCGCAACATGGCGCTAATGCAGGGCCACCATGCAGCCAGTAATATGCCATCCTAAGCCAATGTTCGCTAGCCTGTATTCTTACTGGCCTGCCACTATAGCCATTGTTCAGGGACCTCCTTCCACTGCCATTCTTTTGCCAGCAGTCTTCAAAATTTGCCTTGAGGTCCTGCAGCTTACCATGAGGGCCACACCAACTCTTTACAGTCTTGAAGGCGATGACTTCCATGCCGATTGGACACATGCCGCACTGTGCTTGAAAAGCATCTATTCACACCTTTTTCTTTACTGCCTGTTCTATGTAACCGGCCTGCCTTTGCTGAATTTCCTTTTTCTCAATAACAAGTGCCCTGATGCTATAACATCAACTAGTAGTAAAAAAATAATGATTTAAAGAAGCAGATGTCCAGTATACAAGCAATAGGCAAATGAGAATACTCGAAGAAATTTTTAAAATTTTATTTATAAAAATACAAATGAGAAAATTCAACTGTACAGCACTTAACTAATTGCCGTCACAAGCCAAGATGGAATTTGGCAAGGCACCATGAACAATGGGTTGGCTAGAGCTGCAGGTGTGAGGTGCTCATGTCTGCCGGTTGGCCAGAATCCTATAAGCAGCCTCTGGGTATGTGGTAGCAATGGTGAGCTGGCCAGGGCCCTGGATGCAGCTACCTGGCAGAAAGGTAGCATTTGTGGGTTGTTGATGGTCTCTACTCGAAGAACAAGGGTCATCCCGGCAGCCAACTTCTGATGAAGCCCTTGCTTCCAACGCATTTACTTCTTGTAGGTAACCCCATCTGCATACAAGAATATAAAAACCAAACTGTAGTGTGCATGCAACATTGCAAAATCATGACAAGGATATTGAGCTTCTAAAATTAAATGTAGCATGCCTATTGTGAAAAGAACTGATTAGGCACATCAGCAAGTCACTCATAAAATAGATTAGCATTACGCTGGTGCAGAAAGTGCATTGAAAACAAATGCACACAAGAACCTCCCTACTTTGAAGCAGCTATTAGTATTGGAAGCAACTATTTTTCCATTTACTATGCTATACTTTTGCACGAAGGACAATACAAGCCGCCCATGCATGAGCTTACAAGCATTTCTTATTTGTAAGTGCACATCAAACATGCATGATAGTGTGCCTGCTCGTCAGCAGGCAGAAAACAATGAAACAACAAAATTGAAAGCAATCTATGTGCTCTCCACAGTGCCACTTAGGCACCATTTCCAAGAGCCATGGAAAGTTTGCTCACATGGTTTCCCAATCCTTGCAGCGCACTAAATAAACCTCCAAAATTTCCCATGTTCCTTTAGATCTGCATCGATCGAAAGCCTTGGCCTAATTGAAGATATGCTTGAAGCAGCATAACGTGCAGTGTGATGCCAAATGAACTGCCAATGAGAGCATTTCTGTTGTATATCCTGCCTCATTTAATAGAATACTTCCAGCCTTCCGCATATCAAGATTTTCCACACATTTAAAGGATTTTGCAGATAATGTTGCTGACACAATTTAAACACCTGTCCGCATGCTGTATTTGTCTCTCGCAGATTTCTTTTATCATCAGTTTTCTTTCATAAGCCGTTCAACTTCAAAGAGCTGGCTAAAAGATTTTTGAGCCGCCTTTACCAATCTTGAAGGCACGTCAGATGTTTTGCACGAGTAGAGTCATCTGTTTTGGGGTAAAAGCATTATATTGCCCAATTTTACACCCCAAACATGTGTCAGGGGAATTGGAGCAAACCTTATTGATCCCTTACTTCAAAAACCATGTCCCACTTTTTTTAACGTAGCATGGAATTTGCAGTATACGCGTGCTAATCAGGGACATCAAAGTCTTGTTGGCTTACATGATCCTGTTGACACTATTCTCTGTAGTGGTTGCTTCCTCTTAAATAATATGCAAGGTGCACCAGTCCACAACTTGCA
>JABSTT010002730.1:0-32947 GCA_013339685.2 Hyalomma asiaticum | reverse complement strand
AAAGTCTGCCACATTGCAACAGCATATTGTTGATGAGAGAGGAAATCAATTGGAAGGGTCCGAAGCGTTGGGTTACATCCAGAAGGTAACAGCCGGTTCGTTTAAAAAGATCGTCCAAGAGATTCCCCCAGTGGATAAAACCATGACGGTGAGCGAAACTAAGGAAGAGCTGGAACTTGAGTATTTCAACTGGAAAAAGGCCGAAGGAAAAATTCCAAAGCGCACTGCTGTGGGTTTAGATGGGGTCCCCGTTAGCCTCATTAACGAATTAGGACAGAACACTAAAGAAGCACTATTGAAAGCCGTAGAAAAATGCTTACAGAAGAGGCAAATACCGGACAGTTGGCGAAAAAGCAGAATGAACTTAATCTATAAAGGCAGGGGGAAAAGAATAACATTCGCTCGTATAGACCGCTAACCATTACATCGGTACTATACAGGATGGCTATGCAAGCAGTAAAATTAAAAATAGAAGCCTGGGCAGAACGTAACAATATTTTGGGAGAACTTCAGAATGGATTTCGAGTAGACAGGCGTTTAGACGATAACCTATTTGTTCTTACTCAGTGTATAGAAATATCTAAAATAGAAAGGAGGCCGTTGTATGTGGCTTTTCTAGACATCACTGGAGCGTATGACAATGTTAATCAGGAAATACTGTGGGAAATCTTGGAAGGAATGGGCATAGGCGACGATTGCGTACAGCTTTTGAGGGAAATATATCGAGAAAATACAGTTTGCATAGCATGGGAAGGAATCAGTAGCAGAGAGAACGTTGATATTAGCAAGGGGCTGAGACAGGGATGTCCTTTGTCGCCGCTGTTATTCATGCTGTACATGGTTAGAATGGAAAAAGCGCTAGGAGATAGCAACATTGGTTTTAATCTGTCACACAAACAGGGCGGCGTGATGATTGTGCAGAGGCTTCCGGGCTTATTTTATGCTGATGATATTGTCTTATTCGCGGACAGTCGAGATGATATACATCGGCTGGTGAATATATGCGGGAAGGAAGGCGAGGCTCTAGGACTAGGATTTAGTGTAACAAAATGCGGATTGATGGTATTCAATGATCCCAACGACCAGGCGGTATCCATACAGGGCCAAGAAATACCGAGAGTAAGCGAATACAAGTACCTTGGCGTATGGGTAAATGAAGGTGATAGATACATGAAGGTACACGAAAAAGCCTTGGCAGCAAAGGGAAAGAGGAACGCAGCAATAATGAAGCACAGAGCGTTATGGGGACACAATAGGTACGAGGTGCTTAGGGGTCTGTGGAAAGGGGTAATGGTACCGGGGCTTACATTTGGGAACTCAGTGGTGTGCATGAGGCCAGAGATACAATCAGGAATGGATGTGAATCAAAGAACTGTGGGACGCCTCGCGTTGGGTGCTCACGGGGAAAAGACAAACGAGGCAGTAAAGGGCGATATGGGATGGGCGAGCTTTGAGGCAAGGGAAGCGCAGAGCAAAATAAGGTTTGAAGAAAGGCTAAGGAATATGAAAGAGAGTAGGTGGGCAGTGAAGGTGTTCCGCTATTTATATAGAAAGAGCGTTGACACGCAGTGGAGAAAGAGAACTAGGAGGCTCACCAGTAAATATACGGCTGTAATAGAACTGACAACAAAGAGCGTAAAGGGAAAAGTCAGAGAGGCGGAGAAGATTTACTGGAGGGCAGCGATGGAAAAAAAACCGACTCTGAATAACTACCGAGAAGGCAAAAACGAAATAAAGAGGGAGGCATTTTATGATAATTCAAGAGGAAGCGCTTTATTGTTTGAAGCGAGATCGGGCTGCCTTAGAACGCGTATTTATAAAGCGAAATTCAGTAAAGAAGAAGAAAAATGCACATGCTGCGAGGAAGATAGGGAAACGACGGAGCATGTTCTGATTGAATGCGGAAATATCCACCCAGGTGTACGTTTGGGCACCACCCTACAGGAAGCCTTGGGTTTTAGGGCGAACAACGGGAAGCTGAACATAGCCGCGATTGAAATAAGTAAGAGACGGTTAGAATACTGGTGGCAGAAAACTAGAGAGAACGGAAAAAATAATTATAAAAAAAATATGGACTTTCTGCCATAAGGGGCAGGGAACTGGGCTATGAATTTCCGTTTTTGCTATAGTATGATCGATTTGATTGAAGTAAATTTAAAAGGCATGAGGAAAATTTAAAGAGAGGAAAAAAAAAGTTCTACGAGCCTAGTGGCGCACAAGTCACCGCCCCGTTACAAAGGGGACGCTCATAGCATCCATCCATCCATCCTTTCGGTGAATATACGGTGGTCGAGCTCGACGACTCCCCCTCTCTCGCCCCCACTCTCTCCCTTTCCCTCCCTCTCTCCCCTCCCCTCTCCCCCTCTCCCTCACAACCGTTCAACGGTCCCCCCCTCTCTCGCCTCGCGATGCCGACGCAGGCAGCGTCTGCTAGCGAGTTTCTTGTTTCCCGTATATATGGCACTGGATTTTGAATTTTTGACCTCCATGGTAGTGCCTGTGTGCGATTTCTCCTGTGCGTGATTAAACAATGAAAATTCACAGCGTACATGTAAAATTAAAGTGAGCTGCAAGTCACCATAACTCTCATCGACCCTTTAGTATAAACGCGCGCGATCTCACGTCGATGATGTACTGGGCAGAATTCACAGTTTACCGATGAACCTCCGCAGCTTCGCCCACTCATCATCATTCACCCCGTGGATATGCTGTGATTTTTTTCTTATTGATGTCTCTGCAATAACAGGGTTAAAGGACACTTGTTTCTGCTTCACATCGTCAAATAAACTCGCATATTTGTAGTACAGATACAAATAACAGACGGCAAACGTAATCCCACCAAAAGTAGACACTCCAATACAGAGAGGACATGCTCGCTCCGTGAGCTTTCGTTTTTTAGGGGCGAAGCTCCTCTCAGTCTAACCTTGTCACGCGTCAGTCGTCAGGCGTAACCCGCGTGCCTCCCGGCACGCGCTCGCCCTCGGCGTTCGCCTCGGCGCGCGCCTCTCTCTCTCTCTCCTGGCGCGTGCCTCTGCTGTCTTGTGAGAGAGAGAGAGACAGAGAGAGAGCGAAAGGCGCGCGTTGGCTATGGAAACGCTCTTTCTTAGAAGAACGCTGTACCAGCTCGCAAAGAAGGAGAACGCGCCCTCACCCGCGAGGGACAACGTTGGCGCAGGCAGCGACCTGGCCTTGGTGTCGGAGCGCTGTTCATATGAGTGGAAGCGCGACGCTGACACTGCCGGGTCTGATCACTATCCCATCACCCTGTCTCCCAGCCATCCCAGCCGTGGTGCGGTGCGCGAATACAGTGTAGTGCGGTGGCCGCTCTTCCGTGAGTTGTGCGCCTCGGTGCAGCGCAGCAGTGACTTCTTCGAGCACATCGCCGAGTGTGCCGAGCGCGCCTCCACGCGCTGTGTTGTGGCCGCCGGATCGCCCGTCCCCGACATTAAACTGTTGAACCTTCGCGCGGTTCGGCGGCGTGCGCAGCGACGTGCTGTACGCTCTACCGCGGACGGTGCGTGGACGCTCTACAACCGGCTGGACGCGGTGTGTCGACGTCACGCGCGGCGGTTACGTGACCGCAGCTGGACGGGCGTGTGCTCCTCGTTGAGCGACCCTCGCCGCCGTGGTCGCGGCTGGCACATCATGCGGGTGATGATCCAGCCGAAAGTGTCGCGCCTGCCTGTCCTAGCCATTGCCGTCGCGCGCGGCATCACTGAAGCAGAACTTGCCGAGCTACTGGCGTCCTGCTTTGAACCCCCTGCTGCTGCCCAGTGTGTTGTGCGCGCCACTAGCCCCGCCACGCAGTCCCTCCCGCCAATCGAGCCGGCACTTGCAGGTGATGTGCGCGCTTTGTGTGAGGCGGACTTCACCCTCTCCGAACTCGAAAGAGTACTGCTTCGGAAACGAAAGCGCAGCGCGCCTGGAGCTGATCGCATCACGCATCAGCTGCTCCGAAACCTGGACGCCTCCCAGCGCCCACTCTTGCTGGAGGCGTACAACCAGGTTTTCTCCAGCGGCCGCCTCCCAGATCAGTGGCGCTCGGCCGTTGTGGTCCCTGTTTTGAAGCGAGGTAAACCGCCGCGGGAACTGAAATCCTACCGGCCTATCTCGCTCACCTCCGTGGCTGGGAAAACCATGGAGGGAATGGCACTACACCGCCTACAGTGGATAGCAACGGCGCGCGGCTTCTTCCCGGCAGAGCAATGTGGCTTTCGAGCTAATCGGGCGACTGCCGACTGTCTAGCCGCCGTGGTGAGCACGCTTGAACAGGCCCTGCACGACAGGGAGATGGCCATCCTCCTACTCCTCGACGTGAAGTCGGCATTCGACACGCTGCCCCACGATTCCATCCTCCACGCAGTGCGCGCGCTCGGTGTTGAGGGCAAACTCCTGCGCTATGTGCAGGCCTTCCTCACCGGCCGATCGTTCTGTGTGCGCGTGGGGAAAGCGACGAGCTCGCCGCGCTTGGTTAACTCGGGCGTGCCACAGGGAAGTGTGCTCAGCCCATTTTTATTTAACCTAGTGCTCGCACCCCTCATCGAGTCCCTCCCGAGCACGGGCGGCTTCCCTGTGCGAGCGGTGATATACGCCGACGACGTCGCCTTGTACGTGCGGGGTCCCACGCGGCAGTGCAGCAGGGTGCGTGCGTGCATGCAGGACGCTCTCCAGCGTGTCGCCGGATTCATCGACGGCATTGGCCTCACATTGTCGCCCTCGAAGACTGAGGCCCTCGTCGTGCACCCTCGTGCAGCTCAGCGTCGCTCCTTGCCGTGCCTCCAGCTCCATGGCGCGCCAATCTCCTGGCGAAAGTGCGTCCGCTACCTCGGGCTGACGATTGACAATCGCCTACGGTGGTCCCCCGCGGTGCGGCGCATTCGGCAGGAGTCTCGTCGCGTCGAGGGCGTTGTGCGAAATCTGCTGGCTCGCGGGAACGGCTGCCCTCCCTCGTTTGCGTGTACCATGTACGAGGCGATGGCGCTGTCCCTGGCGTTCTACGCCCTCCCTCTCTGCAGTGTGCCTGTGCTTCAGTGGCGCCTGATTGACCGGGACCATCGGCGAGTCCTCCGCATGTGCCACGGGATGCCCCGCAGCTCCCGTGTAGCGGACACCCTCGCGGAGGCTCGTGCGTGGCCCCCATCTCTCACGGCTGACATGCGTGCACTGTGCCATATCGAGAGGCTCCATAGGGCGCCTGGTGCCGGCCCCCTCCTCGACAGATTGCGGCGGGTGCCGCACTCGCGCGTGGGGCGGATGGTCGAATTGTACGACAGCATTGTGGTCGATGACCCCGTGACCTGTGCGCGTTGGCCGTCACCCCACCGCAGTGTCCATTTGCCTGTGTGTGTGAACCTCCCAGGAGTGAGCACGAAGCGTCACACACCTCACGGTGCCATCGCGCAGGAGGCGGCGGCGAGAATGCAAGACGACTTCGCCGGCAGGCTCCATGTCTTCTCCGACGGGTCAGTGCTGCAGGACCGCTCCGCCGCTGCTGCCTGCACAGCTCCCGAGCTCGGCGTGGACAAGCAGTGCCGACTTAGCTACTGTGCTTCCTCTACGACAGCGGAACTGGTCGGGCTACAACTGGCTGCTGACCTCCTCCTCGAGTCGCCGGCCGTTACGAGCGCAGCGATATTCTGTGACTCTAAACCGGCCTTGCGTCTGCTCGCGAAGGAGGAACGCGGCCCGCCGCTCGCCCAACGAGTCGCTCACAGTCTGCTGTCTTTACGGGAGCGCGGATGCGACGTCGTCCTGCAGTGGCTTCCCGCACACGTGGGCATCGCGGGAAACGAGGCAGCGGACGAACTCGCTAAGCGCGCCCACTCTGCCGACATCCCGCTGTCCGATTGCGCCAGTTCGTACGACTCTGCGCTCATCAATTTTCGTAGGGAACTGGCGCGATCCCACCCTGACTCGCGCATCGCCGACGGCTGCCCGCCACGCCCACTGCCCGCGACCGGTTTCACTCGGCGGGAGCGTGCACTTCTCTTCACCCTTCGAACCGGCGCGGCGTGGACAGCCGAACGCCGTCATCGACTTCGCGGTGCCGTCTCTCCCGCGTGCATAGACTGCGGGGAGGTGGAAACCCTCGCACACCTCCTGTGTGGCTGCCCTGCCTTCGCCTCCGCTCGAGAACAGTTGTGTGCCAGCTACCGTAAACACGGCCTGTCGTGCTCAACACTACAGGACTTGTTGCACCCGGCTGGTTGCACTGAACGTCGCCGCTCCGCTCTTTCCGCCCTCCTCAACTTCATCGAGGACACGGGGTTGGCCGGGCGGCTATGACAAACTAGCGTGTATTTTAAGTGTTTAAGCTAGCGTGTGTTTTAAGTGTTTAAGTGTCTTTTAAGTTTTTAAGTTCGAGCTTGATGTTTACCTGTGTACAGAGTGGTGCCTATGCCCGTGTCTCCCTCTTCTAAGTTCTACTTTATCTTTCCTTCTCTGTTTTAGTCCCCCTCCCCCATCCCCCGCACAGGACGGTTGAGGTGTCCTCCTCAACGAGAGACAGTTACTATCCTGTGCTTTTCTCTTCTTTTCAAATAAAGAATCTCTCTCTCTCTCTCCTAGCGAGTTTCTTGATTGAGAAATACCGACTGCTCGCGTTGGAGAAGCGTTCACCGGCAACCCATATATATATATATATATATATATATATATATATATATATATATATATATATATATATATAGGCACTGGATCTTGACTTGCACTGAAGCGCCGGTGGGAGATTTCACTTGTGCATAGTTGAACCATGAGGATTCGTAGCCGGGATCGAATCCCGGCCGCGGCGGCTGCATTTCGATGGAGGCGAAATGTTGAGGCCCGTGTGCTGTGCAATGTGAGTGCACGTCCCCAGGTGGTCGAAATTTCCGGAGACCTCCACTACGGCGTCTCTCATAATCAGACCTGGTTTTGGGACGCTAAACCCCACAAATCAATCATCAAGGATTCGTAGCGTGCGCGTTAACTAAATTAATCCGGAACTCGGCACGATCTACGATGAACCTCCCGAGCTTCGCCCATTCATCATCATTCACTCCGTGGATATGCTGTAATTTTTTCTTTTTTCACGCGGTTAACACAATGTCACTAATGCCAGTCACACAGGGCACTTTGCGTCACGATAGGACTCGGTCAAAATAGCACTATTACGGGACGATAAGGTATCGATGTCTCCCCCCGTAGCCCGACGAACACAGTGAAACATGATCAGAACGCGGTCGCTCAACGTATGGGTGCCACGGCAGAAAAAAAAAAAAAATAAGCGTCGTATGTATCGAACCTCCCTATAACGCGAAGTGGCGTGAGCGCACGGCCGCGGCACAACTTGGAATGTGACAGAACAGAATAAACCGAGAACGTCCCAGATTTGCTGGCCTGAAGAACGCCGCTTTACACACGTGCATGCTAGAAAACAACTCGCCACACATGTTGCAATGATACTGCGCACAGCACAGTCTCTTATTTCTTTTACTTTAAGAATATGCATAACGCCACAAAAGAAAAGTACTTGTTGCCCAGGTTTTCTATTTTTGTCTTCGTCTCCTTTAGTGTTTTGTTATCCCGAGCAGCTCCCCAACAATCTTCGCGTACACATTTGCGTTCCTCTTGGCCTTCCTGAGATCGTTCAGGTTGTCTTGCCACAACCTAATGAGCGCATGCGTCCAATGCGCACGCGCTGCGGAAGCCATCGAATACACGTGCACTCGGGCGTGCGCTTGTTGACAATATGGCGACGCCACTGAGGCGGAGAGCTTACGTGTGACGGCTTACCGCACAACTTTTTTCTCGTTAAAATGATACACACGTTAAAAGCCGCAAAGCTATTTTACTGTTCACGCGAGCACTTCTCAAATTACGAGTGCTGAACTGCATACTGTGCCGTGTCTCTGGGACAGAGAGTATACAATCGGTTCGAAACCGCAGTCGAATGAGTTTTCCAAACTCATTCGATTGCCAATGTCATTCGATTCTAATGAAATTAAATAGTGCTGTGTAGCAGCCGAACAATGTCATTGGATGTTAATGTCATTCGGTTCGAATGACATTAAAACGGCGTACAGTGCCGAGCATGTGCGTGGCAAGCTCCGGCAACCTCTTGATCGTGAAGCGAGGGGGCTTCAATTCCTGGCGCACGAAGTCTTTCCGACTGCTTTTATTTCTTGTTCTTGCATGTTTATTTTACTGCATCATATCCGTCGGCATTGACATATGGGGTCGTGGTGGATCCCGGCATGAAGCACTTTCGTGTTAAAGAAAACGCGCAATGCTGCACGGCCAAGGACTTAAAGAACAACGCATGATCAGCACGTGGTACAGTTTGGCGAGTTGTCGACTAATCATCATAACGGAGCCGCAGCACAAAGCGGGGTAAACGTGATTTAAATACGAGTGGCTTGTGCGCCATCACCGCTTCACAGGCATGTTAGGATGACGGTCTAGCAAACTACGTCAAATGATTTGTGGGGTTTAACGTCCCAAAACCAGCTCTGATTATGAGAGACGCCGTAGTGGAGGGCTCCGGAAATTTCGACCACCTGGGGTTCTTTAACGTGCGCTGACATCGCACAGCACACGGGCCTCGACATTTCGCCTCCATCGAAATGCAGCCGCCGCAGCCGGGATTCGATCCCGCGACCCTCGGAGCTGCAGCCGAGTACCATAGCCACTTGACCACCGTGGCGGGGCCAAACTACGTCAAAACTGGTGCTTTTAGCACATCTTATACAACTGTCCTCGATATAACATGGTGTAGTTCGTCCCCCAAAGCAAAAATAAAAAATTGTGAGGGTAACCCGCACCACCATAAGATTAACGGGTCTAATTCTAAACTAAATGACAGGGGGCGTACAGCTAAAAGGAAATTTTGTTGGAAAGCCAGTCTTGGAATCCGAGAAAAAAGAAAAACAACAAATCAGAAGCAAACCGAGGTCCTCGAACTTGCGAAAAGTGCATTGAAGGGATACGAACACAAAAGTTGGCGGGTGCTCTTTTTTTTTTTTTTACGTCAGAACATAAGTTGAACTATTGGGAATGATGCATACAACAAGGTGCCCTCAAACAAAGAACGAGAAACGTCCTTCTTTTCCGCGATTTTCAGTTGCGCCTTGCCTCCAAACGGCCGCCGGCAGGAGTTGAATTTTGACGTCACCACACCCGCGCGCGCGGCCGAGGTCGGCCGCAGTCGTCGCAGTCTTTCCGCTGGTGGTGGTGCGCTCGTTCATCCTGTCGGCGTTTTTTGCACGTGGTCCGCCGGACACATCGTCCCCGTCATTTGCGCGGACCACATCGTCGACGACGATCACGTGACCAGCCCGGCTGTGCTGAAAAGCCTCGGCATGCCGCTCAGCTGTGTTCGCCACTTTTTGTTGCAACAGATCCTCTCTCTGTATGTCATCGCAGCGGTGACCGCACCTGGTGAAAGAAATTACCCTTTCATTGGCTGTGCAAGAACACATATTCTCGTGTTGTGACATAAATTTTTTCACACTGCGAATGCATGCTTTTGTCACGAAACAAAATTGTCATATTGTGTACACTTTCACTGGATCTGACATCGAAAGAAAGCATATCAGCGCTGTTTTAATTGATAACGTATAATAAATATTAAAAAAACGCAACCAGTAAATGAACGCCACACTATAGCATGTATGTGTAGTGGTCTACATTGTTGTTTCACCCGTTGCTTTTCAACTTGAAGCAGAAAATGACAGGCTCTCTGCATAATCATGCGTCGGGTTTCACGAATTAATTGTTCGCGTAGCGTATCCCTAGTAAATGCCACAGCCAGTCGTTGCCCGTGGCCACAGATTCCATGTAGCTAAGTGATATGGTCGACGTGTCACTAGGGCGCCTACCCATATAATAATAATAATAATAATAATAATAATACTCAATTCCATCCACGAAGCTACCAGTCACGAATTGAGCCAGTAAATGGCTTGCGTGGATGTGACAATAGCCGTAAACACATGGCTATGAAACGGCTGCACAATTCCACACATGCCTCGTCGTCTAGGAGCAGAGTGCGCAGCGGTCGAAAGCCGACCGCGTAGGTAAGCGCACAGCGACGATGCGGCCAACGATTGAGCCGCAAGAGCTTTCTCTCACGAAACTAGGCATGTTATACCCCAAGTAACATCACTTTACGAGCTGCCGCCGCTGCACGTTAGAGCCTATCATGTTGCTGGGCCGGGTTGCGGCACGGCCACCTGCTTGACGCGGAAGGCTCGTAAGCGGTTATATTTCTTGCCACTTTGGAGTGGTCCTCGTCTTCAGACGTGTACGCACCGGAACTCGACTCCATGCTCGCAATGGTGGCGACGAGGGTGCCGTGACGTCACGTCTTCCAACTCCCGCGGGCAACAACTGGCAAGGCCCGGCTGTTCCCTTCCTTCGTTAAATCTGCAAAGGGCACTTAGCGAAAACCGGTGGCCGTCCTTTTTTTCTCTCTCTCTTTTTTTTTACGCTGTCTTCATTAGAAAATTAGACGACTTGAACAAGCGCACTTGTGTATAATATGGTTTTCTGTGGCTTCACGGCAAGTCTTTAAATACTGACGTCTGTGTCAGGAATACATTAGTAAGGAGGAAAGTCTAAATCCGGCCCATCTCATTTCTTGCTTAGCGTCTTTCCGTCTGCAGCCTTTTTTTCTTTTTGCAGTGCTTTGGATGGTGTCGTTTCGAAGCTTGCAGAAGTTGTTCAAAGCGACGTTTGTTGCAGCACGAACTACATGGCGCTCGAGAGTCTCTGGCCATTTTCGCAATTCTCTCCCAGCAGTGATGTGGCAATGACAGGTTGGTTGATGCATGCAAGAAACGGCGTTGCATTTTCTCCCTCGGTAAGCTTTTAGACAACAAGCGTCGTGACCAACGCTATGCGCACAGTATATGGATGCGGAAAGCCTTTTCTTGACAGGTTCGCAATCATTGCGCTGGATTCGACGTCTATATTCCTGTTGTCCAAGACGGGTATGCTGCTGGAAAATACGCACGACAGCTTGTTCAGAGCTGAATGAGCACAATAGGCAACGACCTCCATGTCGTGCTTTGGGCATCGACTCACTAATCCTTTTTCACAAGTTCTTTTACAGCTCGTTTCATCAGGCACCATACATCTTGGCCCCACGCCTTTCTCTACGCACTGGGCATCACAAGTAACCCGTCCACGCAGCCGCACTACTACCTTTTCGGCGTCTTTTTTTTGCCGCTCATCGTCTGAGTGGAACGGCCTGCCCGGTTCTATATCACCTGCCCATCCTCATTTGCTGAAAAGCTTAAGAACTAACCTATTCCTATGTTTTGGCTGCTAGTTATATGCCTAAGTGGTTATTGTGTTGTATATTATTATGCGACTACAAATGTAACCCACCCCTTATGTAATACCCCCCTTGAGGAGGCCTTTAAGGAAGTAAAAGAGGAGATGTGGACAGAGAAACTTGTGCATCATTCTCGCTGTTGCTGTCTGGCTGTGCAAGCATCAGCAACTTTTGCAGCCGGATTTTCTTTTCAGATTCGAGAAGCTGACGCACGGAAAGATGATACTGAGCTCCAGAAAGCTGACGGTAGCGACCGAAGCAATCTTCAAGAGTGTCTGTTTGAAATTTTCCTAGTAGAACATGCTTGAATTCGAGCTCTTCTAAACAGTACTGCGACAACTCAACAAGAGAGTAGCTAGCCCCAACGCAGAAAGGGTTTCCCTTGTCAAGCAGCCACTGTTCATGTTGACGCTGTCCCAAGCGTCCAGCGAGACCATTAAGAAAAATCAGCTGTTGGTCCCCCGTGGAATGCACTGGTTTTTGCAAGGTCTCGTTCTGTCGCCGACCTTTGGAAGGGGTCTTTACGTTCACAATTTTCCACCACGTCATTATAATGTTGATGAAGAGGGCTGTTGAACTAGCACACGCAGTTTTGAGGGCATTGCCACGGATCTCAAGTGCGTTTGAGACAGACGGATTTATGACGTTTAACACCAACTTTACATTTCGTCTATCCGTAGGTGTTGGATTCATGGCTTCAGAATTTAGTTTGTAGCCAAGCTTGAGAAGCGGTGTTTACTCCAACGAATATAGCTGCCGCTTCAAATGATCCAGATTTCATTCTCGGCGGTCCACCGGGCAGTCGCCCAGAGAGGCTCATTTCAGGAAAATACAAGCACGTTCCTTCGTTTCTCTGATTGGTGTTCCTAATGCCTTTCAATATGTGCACAGGGTCGACGACATAAAAAAGGGACCTATTTTTGCCGGCTCTGCGAAAAAGGACATCATTTTTGTCAGTAACTACGCCAATAACCATGAGGCCCATAGATTCTACTTTTCTTCTTGCAGAACTCGTGTAGGGTTTCGGTGGTCATTTTAGAAACGGGAAGGATGTGAAGCACATCTTCGTTTGGTGAAAGTAGCGACTGAACCATGAAAACATGAGCTGTTGTGGCTGCCTCTTGAGAATTAATGAGCTCCAGACCTTACTATGCTGCGCCCTTTATAGTCGAAATATGGCCTGATGTGAACTTGATCAATCATTAGCGTTACCGTCTTTTCGAGCGGCTGCATGGACTTCACTTTGTCGGATGTAGGAAAGAAAGTTGGCTTCGTTTTGCTCCTTTAGTGGATCGCCTCCATACTTGGAACAAACGCGGCGCAGTGTTGAAGGATGGGGTAATATCAAAGTTGACGCCGGTCTAGCCAAATTGTAGGCGTGAGGAGAAATGGAGTTCAAGATAAAACACTAATGCTTAAGCACTGTAGCGACGAACGAGACCAATTTGCTCATTTAGTAGGCGAAACAGAGCACAGTGTTCTTCTGTCGTGTTATTGTCTTGAGAGAGCGGTAAGGAGTCAATATGCTGCAACACTGCCGCTGTTTTCGATGCACTTGCAGGCGTCTCAGTCATGTGATTTTCCAGTTCCTGGAGCAGTGACGACAACGTCCGGACGTCACGCACTGCGTCTGGAAATGTGCCTCCGCAATGTAATGATACCAGCTTGGTCATACCTGCCGAGACTGCAACGGAGAGATCAGCGGATACCGTGACGGAAAACCTCACATGCGGTGAAGGTTTATCCTCGATGCGGAGAAACATTACACAGCGATCGTTGGCTTTGATGGTCCAGAATTCGCTACTGAAGGCAGCAGGAAGCTTGCCTGTTAATTCTGCGAGTGAGGATACAACATTTTTCTCATCTTCTCTTTGTGCATGTAGAGTGTTTCATGGCTCTGCTCAAGGCCTCGTCTTCTATACGAGCTCGTTTCGACGCTGCTCGACGGACAGTTGGAGAAAATCGATGGCGCACCCTCTCGCTATCGATCTGCCACTGTCTGTCCACGGGGCTAGCGAATCAACGTGCCCTCGTGTACTCAAAACCCGATGGCTTAACCGTCATCGAGAAAGGGGAGACCGTTTGTACAAACAAACACTCGCTATATTTGAATAAAATAAAGAAAGAGTATATGATAGAAACAAGACTTAGCATGCAAAGGAGAGGAACAAAACTATGAACGCGAGGAAGATAAGTTTAAGAGAAAAGACTGTCACCGTTCAGTGGGCAGACACGCCGAGGTTGATGCTGGAGACGGGGCAGACTTGCGTCAAGGCGTTGCTCGGAGGGAAGGTCGGCTGAGCCAAGGTCAGCAATCATCCGACGCTCGGACATGGAATCGGAGACGCAGTCGTGCCTGCGGCCAACGCCAGATGATGAGACGCTCGGGTCCACAGCGGCCTTGCCACAGGAACTCGGCCGCCACTCCCGCGGCCTGCTAGGCTTCCGCCACGTCTGTTGTTGTTTCCTTCAAGTCTGGCACATACCCACCCTGGGGGATTGGCCAAGATGTACAAGTTGAAATAGTTAAGCTGAGGTACTATGGGATACCAATCACAATCGAATAATCAAGATGAAATTAACAGTCAAGTGTACGAATTTATGAAAAGAACCAGCCTGAATCAATTATGAATTTTGAAACAGTAGAGCACACATCCCCGTGGCTAATGAGGAGGCTCCCAAAGACAGAACATTAGACACGGTGAACTGCAGCCCGACCCTATGAAAAGAATATTCTAATGTGTGTGTTCTTAATGAGGGTAGCCGAGTGCATTTTAAGAAATAATGTTCGATAGATTCGTCTATACGGACACAAAGGCGATGGGGCCAGACCAGCTCTGTGCATATAAAAGTTCAGTTTTGGAATGCGACAACGTAATTGGGTAAAGATAACTTCTAGTTTTCTGGAGAGGAATGCATTTGTATTCCAAGGGAATAAGAGGTGCCGATAGTCATTTAGATTAGTTAATAAAGAATTACTAGATTCCTGATTTATCGCCCTTCTCCTAAATCTTGCAGCTGTTATGAGCGCTGATGCCGGAAGTAGAGGGACGATTGGACCACTAAGGGACGCCCTCGCCAAGCTGTCCGCCATTTCGTTCATTATAATTGCTTTGTGACCTGGCACCCATACCAATCGAATTACCGTTACATGGTTAGGGACAAGGGAATGAAAAGTACGTAGGATGCGAGAATCACTGTTAGCAGTAAGGGCTGTACATAGAGAAAGAGAATCTGTGACAATTACGACTGATGAGATAGCTGAACTTAATTTTCGTAGGACCATAACAGCAGCCAGAAATTCTGCAAAAAAATACTGATAAGAAATCTGGAAGTCTTAGTGAAAAAGTCCAAATAAAACTTTCAGAAAAAAATGCCAATTCCAGTCTGTCTTGTTTCTTCTCGCGGCTTCTTCCTACACAGCGTGGAGGCTCTTCATTCGTGGTGTTCGGCTGACGTAAACTCACGCTGCCCGTCTGCACATCGTCTTCATCCATTATACGAGGGCTCGCGGCCACAGTTGTCTTTCTTGTGTCGGCGCTTTTGGTCGCACTGGCGCACTTTTCAAGACGCGCACTCATCACACTGTCTTTCCTGACTCTGCGCCGAAGAGCTTTGTGATGAAGTCACCCTCGCGGAAGTGAAGTTCTGCGCCAAGGGTAAAAGTGACTTCTGTATGAAAGGTGCTCATGGGAAGTGTGGCACGGCCCTGGGCATTTCTGCACACCCTACCTGAACCGTAAAATACCACGATACTCACTCGCTGCAACAACAGCGACGGTAAGGGAGTTTCTCACCTTGGTGGCTTTCGCGGAATGGCTCTTATCCAGTTCTTCTTCCGAACTTTATCCTTGGTGAATGCAAAAACGCGCACTTTGGGAGCCATCCGCTGAAAAATGAGCCAAGTGACTACTTCTTTTCATTGTAGTCGCACAGTGAGGATTCATTTTCAGCATTTTCATAAAACTGTCAGATTTTATGTACGTATCCCTTTAAAGGAGTACTGACACCAATTTTCGAAGCCGAGTTTACTCCACCATACAACTCTCCTGTATGCGTAGACAGCTCTGAGCAAATGTCAAGCTCAGGAAGTGCTGATATTTTAATTTGGCGTCAATTTTCACATTGCGTGCCTACTGAAATCGACACTAGTGTGGCGTCAGGCTACAGTATAAATTTTGGTGACTTGACGCAGCAGTATGGCAAGTTGTGATGACGTCAGGTGCAAAAACATGCAACATGGCGGCTCGTTCGTCTGCGTGTTACCATTCCAGAGTGAAGGCTTCCTGGCAGGCAATGTGGCGCTCTCTGTGCAGGGGTCTTGGAAGCTGCGCGCTCATTGGCTCGCGCGCGGTAGTGACCTGCATCCACCGCCGCGTTTTCGTATCAATTTTACTTGTCGAAGCAGACGAAAAGTGGCATGCTCGGGTTTGGTATGGCCATGGATAACCACCGAATTTGGGGCACGTGAATAAACTTGGAGTGCTTCCAAAGGCGATGTGCATATTTCTTTGTCGGACTGCACGGCGCTCGAAAAAGCGCTGCGCTCACGCCTTTATTTGAGCCGCCTCGGTATGTGTTCTACGGGAAGCAGGCGGCCACTCTCGGAAGACGTCTCCATGATACTCGATCGTGTTCTTCCTAACAGAACGCGCGTTTCCCCGGTCGCGAACGTTACTCGGACAGCAGTCGGTTGGTACTCGCCGCGCGTTAACTGTTGCTGCTCGCTAGGGCAGCCAGCGGAGCTTCAGCTAGCACCCATGTGCTACTCAGTGACAGAGTCGGGACACACGCACCTGTGCACTACATATATCGACGCCTGTGCCGCTTTGAAACTCGTGAGGCTGAAACAAAATCACCCTGCCCATTGTACTAATACAGTACATCGGTAAGGGTAAAATTCAATTTCCAGCGTGTGTGAAGCTGTCGATTCGCACAGCTGTGCTAGATCGTTTGTGATTGCAGCCGCTTCATCAGCGCAATTATTAAACTTCATGTGGTGCTTAATTCTTAAAGCATCCATTTTTCGCTGTTTTATTGTTTCGTGCCAGGTGGACAAAATACGGAGCTGGTTTCCGGCGAAGATTACCCCTGCACAAGTAAAAGCACGCGTACCCTAAATCAAATGATACGGAGATCTCCGATATCGGCCGGAGCGTGAACAGGAGTGTAGTTTCCAGAAAACAATTTGTCTGGCGGAATCCATGCAAAATTATTTTCGGCTAACGCAGTACGAATTGGTACGTGTACGTAAAGCGCAATGAGCACCCATGTTGCGGGCGCATTTTTCTCGTAAATACCAAGTCTATAGCCTTGGGAAATTGATCATAATCCACTAAAATACGATATTCTCTTATTCCAACCAATTTCGTTCGATTTGATCGGGGGCGCATTTTTCTCCAAAATACAAGCCTTGGGAAATAATTAAAAATCGACTAAAATACGACATTCTCTTATTCCAGCCAGATTCGCTCGATTTGATCGGGGGCGCATTTTTCTCGAAAGTACCATAGACCCGTGGGAAATTAATCAAAATAGACTAAATTACGACATTCTCTTATTCCAGCTAGTTTAGATCGGTTTGATTGGGGGCGCATTCTTCTCGAAAATACCAAGTCTAGAGCCATGGGAAATTAAGAAAAATCGACCGAAATACGACATTCCCTTATTCCAGCCAGTTTCGTTCGATTTCATCGGGTACGCCTTGGGAAATTAATCAAAATCGACAAAAACACGATATTCTCTTATTCCAGCCCGTTTCGCTCGATTTGATCAGGGGCGCATCTTTCTCAAAAATACCAAGTCTATAGCCTTGGGAAACTAATCAAAATCGACTAAAACACGACATTGTCTTATTCCTGCCAGATTCGCTCGATTTGATCGGGGGCGCATTTTTCTCGAAAGTACCATATACCCGTGGGAAATTAATCAAAATAGACTAAATTACGACATTCTCTTATTCCAGCTAGTTTAGTTTGGTTTGATTGGGGGCGCATTCTTCTCGAAAATACCAAGTCTATAGCCATGGGAAATTAATAAAAATCGACTGAAATACGACATTCCCTTATTCCAGCCAGTTTCGTTCAATTTGATCGGGTACGCCTTGGGAAATTAATCAAAATCGACTAAAACACGATATTCTCTTATTCCAGCCAGTTTCGCTCGATTTGATCAGGGGCGCATCTTTCTCAAAAATACCAAGTCTATAGCCTTGGGAAATTAATCAAATCGACTGAAATACGACATTCCCTTATTCCAGCCAGTTTCGTTCAATTTGATCGGGTACGCCTTGGGAAAGTAATCAAAATCGACTAAAACATGATATTCTCTTATTCCAGCCAGTTTCGTTCGATTTGATTAGGGGCGCATCTTTCTCAAAAATACCAAGTCTATAGCCTTGGGAAATTAATCGAAATCGAATGAAATACGATATTCCCTTATTCCAGCCAGTTTCGTTCAATTTGATCGGGTACGCCTTGGGAAAGTAATCAAAATCGACTAAAACATGATATTCTCTTATTCCAGCCAGTTTCGTTCGATTTGATCAGGGGCGCATCTTTCTCAAAATACCAAGTCTATAGCCTTGGGAAATTAATCAAATCGACTGAAATACGACATTCCTTAATCAAAATCGACTGAAATACGACATTCTCTTATCCAGCCAGATTCGTTCAATTTGATCGGGTACGCCTTGGGAAATTAATCAAAATCGACAAAACACCGATTCTCTTATTCCAGCCAGTTTCGCTCGATTTGATCAGGGGCGCATCTTTCTCAAAATATCCAAGTCTATAGCCTTGGGAAATTAATCAAAATCGACTGAGATACGACATTCCCTTAGTCCAGCCAGTTTCGTTCAATTTGATCGGGTACCCTTGGGAAATTAATCAAAATCGACTAAAAACACCATATTCTCTTATTCCAGCCAGTTTCGCTCGATTTGATCAGGGGCGCATCTTTCTCAAATATATCAAGTCTATAGCCTTGGGAAACTAATCAAAATCGACTGAAATACGACATTCTCTTATTCCAGCCAGATTCGTTCAATTTGATCGGGTACGCCTTTTGAAATTAATCAAAAGCGACTAAAACGCGATATTCTCTTATTCCAGCCTGTTTCGCTCGATTTGATCAGGGGCCCATCTTCGTAAAAAATAACAAGTCTATAGCCTTGGGAAATTAATCAAAATCGAATGAAATACGACATTCCCTTATTCCAGCCAGTTTCGTTCAATTTGATCGGGTACGCCTTGGGAAATTAATCAAAATCGACTAAAACACGATATTCTCTTATTCCAGCCAGTTTCGTTCGATTTGATCAGGGGCGCATCTTTCTCAAAAATACCAAGTCTATAGCCTTGGGAAATTAATCAAAATCGACTGAAATACGACATTCCCTTATTCCAGCCAGTTTCGTTCAATTTGATCGGGTACGCCTTGGGAAATTAATCAAATACGACTAAAACACGATATTCTCTTATTCCAGCCAGTTTCGCTCGATTTGATCAGGGGCGCATCTTTCTCAAAAATACCAAGTCTATAGCCTTGGGAAATTAATCAAAATCGACTGAAATACGACATTCCCTTATTCCAGCCAGTTTCGTTCAATTTGATCGGGTACGCCTTGGGAAATAATCAAAATCGACTAAAACACGATATTCTCTTATTCCAGCCAGTTTCGCTCGATTTGATCAGGGGCGCATCTTTCTCAAAAATACCAAGTCTATAGCCTTGGGAAATTAATCAAAATCGACTAAAACACGATATCTCTTATTCCAGCCAGTTTCGCTCGATTTGATCAGGGGCGCATCTTTCTCAAAAATACCAAGTCTATAGCCTTGGGAAATTAATCAAAATCGACTGAAATACGACATTCCCTTATTCCAGCCAGTTTCGTTCGATTTGATCAGGGGCGCATCTTTCTCAAAAATACCAAGTCTATAGCCATGGGAAATTAATAAAAATCGACTGAAATACGACATTCCCTTATTCCAGCCAGTTTCGTTCAATTTGATCGGGTACGCCTTGGGAAATTAATCAAAATAGACTAAATTACGACATTCTCTTATTCCAGCTAGTTTAGTTTGCTTTGATTGGGGGCGCATTCTTCTCGAAAAATACCAAGTCTATAGCCATGGGAAATCATAAAAATGCGACTGAAATACAGTACCATATTCCCTATTCCATGCCAGTTTCGTTCATTTTGATCGGGTACGCGCTGTGGAAATAATTCAAATCGAGCTAAAACACGATATTCTCTTATTCCAAGCGATGTTCCGCTCGATTTGATCCGGGGCGAATCATTTCGCAAAAATACCAAGTCTATAGCCTTGGGGAAATTTAATTCAAACTCGACTGAAATATGGGGGGGCACATTCCCTTATTCCAGCCAAGTTTCGTGTGCAATTTGATCGGGTGACGCCTTGGGAAATTAATCAAAGATCGCACTAAAAGCACGATATTCTGCACTTATTCCAGCCAAGTTTCGCTCGATTTGATCAGGGGCGCATCTTTCTCAAAATACCCAGTCTATAGCCTGGGAATTAATCAAAATCGACTGAAATTACGACATTCTCTTATTCCAGCCTAGGATTCGTTCAATTTGATCGGGTACGCCTTGGGAAATAATCAAAATCGACTAAAACACGATATTCTCTTATTCCAGCCAGTTTCGCTCGATTTCATCAGTGCACTACTTGTCATCGATGTTACCTATAGGACAGCGTCAGGATTAACTGCGCAACTACCAACGGTAATTCACCTTACTCTTCCTAACAAAGTTACTTGATTAGTGATTGTAGACGCGTCAATCATCCTGTCGGGCTCGAACGCGCGACTGTGAATCGAAAGGAAGGCCTTCAATAAACGAACCCTTAGGTGTCGGGGGATTTATGTGGTATAAGATGAGTTTAGCTGCGGTAATGTGGATGGAATTATTTAAAGTGTGAGTGTGCCTGCTGACATCACGAAAAAGACGCTGCCGACGTCAAGGCTAACTCTCGTTGCGGGAAAAGCACGGAGAGGCGCAGGGGACTGGTGTCTTTTTTCTTTCCTTTTTTTCGCTGACGCAGTGCACAGCGCTGCCGCATTTGGCATCGTTCATCGTCACGGCATTCTCAACTCGGTGCGTTTGTTAACTTCAAATGTTAAAAAGAGTGTTGGACGTGGTTTAGGAGCCCTTTAATGAACACCATGTGCGTGGCTAAACTTCTGGCGCATCACACTAGTGCACGCCCCATAATAATATATTCCAACATTGGCACGTAAACTCGACAGACAGACAGACAGACAGACAGACAGACAGACAGATAGATAGATAGATAGATAGATAGATAGATAGATAGATAGATAGATGTTAACAGTAACGTTCTGACTCAGCAAAATCTACTTGGCACTTACATGATTCAAAGCAAACAAGACATGAAGAAACATACATTATTACATAAAAAAGAAACTAGATTTGAACCAAAATTATTTGTTTGGGCCCTCTGTGCGCAATATTCCAATCTGAGCTGATTTTTAAGCCGGGGTGCGGCAGACCACAAATACCTCGTAAGGCTCTCGCTGCACGAACATAAATATTCAGCAGAGGAAAAGGAAAAAAAAGAAGGAACGACCTTTGCTCATCATGTTGTGGTATTCGCGCAATATACCAGCTAAAAGTTCAGCACTCCAGGTCTTGGTCAATCCCCCGAAGTGGGTATGCGCCATATTTGAAGGATAATCATCATCATCATCAACAACAAGGGGGGCCATGCGCTCGCGTGTTCACGCGAAGGTTCACGCTGCGTAGCGGAATCGTCATCGCTCTTCCGAACGCGAAGCTCATCGCACCGGACGCATTTGATGCCAAGTCATCAGCTACCCAACGCGTTAGGCCTACCACCAGCTGCGAGAATCGATTCATCTTGGTGCCACGCAACCGGCAGCATCCTCCTCCGCGGCTCTTCAACTCTCTACATGGCCGTTTTGTCGAACGAGACTCCTTGGTTTATGCATCTCGTCACGCCTTCGGGTGCAGCCTCAGATGTCCTGCCGGACGTGCCCGACATCTTCCTCATCGAGGCCATGATTCCAAAGAACGTCGACATTGTGGTGAGGCCATGGACCAAGGTCGAGGGACTCGCTCGTGGCAGCTACACTGGGCATGGAAGAAGGCTGTTCCCGATAGCTGGTGGCGACCTGCTAGTCTTCAAGAGCGTCAAAGAGACCCTGTCTCAGTGCACCACTAGACAAGTATGTTCCGGAATGCTAGGAGGCCAACACCAGACAGCTGTCTCATCCAGGTACGAGAGAAAACGTGACTTATGCAGGGCGGACTAATATGAGATTTTAAGTCCCCGAGACCGTTGCAAACTACACGGCAAACGGGATTATTTAACGCTGTTACAGCCACCGAGACAATCTTCCCCAGTTTTCCATTTAATTTGTGTTCGATTAGTTTAAATAGCCTTATAAATAAGCACGAGAGATGTGCGTGTGTGTGTGGGGGGGGGTGGAGGGAAGGGCAAATAGCTTATGCTATTTGACCTTGAAACTCTTCCGTGCAATTCGCCCCACAATTAAAGTGAAACACTTGAGTAAATGTCATCAAACTTTTATTCCTGGTTTCCGTGGTCCCTTGTTTATGACTGCTTTGTGGTCCGTGAAATGCAAGGTAACCGATAATTCCTGCTCCGTTCGCAAGGTAACCAATAATGCAAGGTAACCGATAATTCCTGCTCGCGGTTCTCCAACGCTTCTCCAACGCGAGCAGTCGGTATTTCTCAATCAAGAAACTCGCTAGGAGACGCTGCCTGTGCCAACGTTGTCTCTCGCGGGCGAAATGAACATGTTCACCGAAATGAACATGCCACATCAGCTTTAAAAACAAAGAATGAAAGTATTCCTCTGCGGTCCTTCAGCGGCAGAAAACCTGTGCTCTTTTCAGCACCAAAGCTATAGTGCTCGCATGTATAGTGCCGGAATTCACGTGAAAATGCAACCTCCACTAGTGACGTGTTTCGAAGGTTGCGGTGGCCAATGGGCTTTTCTCAAGCACGCGAGCGCCACCAACGGCGACGCGAGCGCTCATGGGAAATGCGTGCGCGTCGCTGCTGTACCCGAGCCGGGCCCTCAATGGCGTCGCGCTTGAACTTTTCTTCTGCTCTATGGCAACGTTCAGCGCTCGAGGAAATTGGGAAAAGTGCAACATATTACTGCCCAACTTAATTATGAACGTTTGGTGTCTCTAGCTGCAATTATTGTTGTACGATTTCTATCCTTCTAGCAGACCCGCATGCTACGACTGGGCGAGCTGAGTAGTTCCCAAGCGTTAATGTTAACCACGACTCAGCCGAACGCCAACTTCAACTCCAGCAGGTGAGCCTTTCCAAAACACGATATTCCAAAACACGATACTGAAGTAGGACCGGAACTCTCATACAGTTATGGGTAGGTCACCCATCGTTCTAGCCAAATATTTACCTTTGTTGCGGAACCGCTACGAGTGTGCGTAGGCCACGCGTACTTAGGACCCATGAGAAGCAGTAAGGATACAAGCGGCCACGAAAGCAAATTCGAGAACGCGCTGGGCGCTTTCTTGAACTGTCTACGTGTTGTTTATGTTTTACGTGTTGCCGGCGACTGCCGCTTCCTTGCTCGCGCTTATCCTTTCGGCAGTCGCCGCAAGCTATATAAGAAGAGACAAAAAAAGAGAGTGTTGGAAGAGGGGTTGTGGTATTGGTTGCCTATTATATGCTGAAATGGTGAGATTTTCTCATGTGAAGTGTGCTAGTGGTGCTTTTCTAAGAGTCTTCGCTTTACACCCACTTTCGCAGTTGGGATGCAGGCATTTTCTTTTTTTTGTGATTGTTGTAAACTTTGCATTATATTTCCTTTTGGACAGCCCGATAATGCGGCAATGGGAAATATGCCAGAGGAGCACAGGCGCTTGTAATACTTTATGTATCAAGACATCTGTAGTATGTCCGCGTAGTTATTTTTCGCCATTATCCCCAAGGCATCGCATTTGTCGAGGGAATTTTCAACATCGAAGTATTCTCTGCCTAACTTGGTGTCGACACACAGTGGTAACTTATAGCAGGTGAGATATCGAACTGCTTAGCACGAGGAAGCAAGTCCGGTGCCCGACATGGCAGCCCAATTTCGTGGAATTTTTTAATAAAAGCAGTACATCAATTGGGCTCACGCTAATGAACCCGAGATGGTCATATTGTTAGCTCTAATGAGCCCTTGGTCCCTTTCAATCCATGATTATCATTTCCCCGCGGTACAATCGCCATTGCCACACCTTGTAAAAAGTTCGAATGAATATTTTAAAAACTACTGAATAGGAACGCAGTTACTCTTGGATTTTTTTTTTCAGCAGCACACTTGCAAACAGGATAGCGCGAAACGACGCGCTCAGCGGTAACTTCATTCAGTGTTCATTCTTATATCGCAGACTTTTGCCTAAGTGACCATAGCCTGTATCTTGATTGTCTCTTCTATTTGCCTTTATGCGCTAATCAATGACGGTAGAATGAGCAATATGCTAGGGGTGGTATTGTGTTGTGCATTTATTTGTGGACCCACCGGCACTCCATATAGTAACGTCGTCCGTGTAGAGAGTACAGCCAATACCCTGGACAGTGTCCATGTATTAGCCGAATTCGACATCGCCATATTGGATACATAAGCGAGAATACGGATTCCTGCGGCGTACCTCGACAACCCAATTTATAGACTTCCGACTTGAGCTCCCCAAACCTAAGACATGTCCTTCTATCCAAAGGAAGGCCTTGACAAAATGGAAAAGCCGCTGCCCCAGATTCAAGTCCGATAGCATCTGTAGAATGTAAGAACGATGGATATTGTCGAAAGCTTTTTCGACATCAAGTCCAAATATTACCGTAGTATCTCTTGTCCGCCGATCGAGTAGCGGATGCTTAATCCTGATCATAGCATCCTGAGTTGAGAGGCCGGGCCGAAATCCTATCGGGATGACCTCATTACCCTAAAATAACGCGTTAGCCTATTTAAAATGACATGCTCAGCGACTTTCCCCAAATACGATGTCAGGGAAATAGGTCTGAGATTATTGATGCCTACGGCTTTCCCAGGTTAGGGTATAAAAACAGTAGTCGCAAGTTTCCACTCTTCCGGAAAGCTTTCCTTCCATCGCTTGTTTATCTCCCGCGTAAGCGCAATTAAGAGACCCCTCGTGTAAATTGCGTAACATCTTATTCGTGATGCCATCCGGCCCTGGTGCCGACCGACCATTAAGGTCTTGCAGCGCCACCCTTATATCACTTTGAGTGAATTCCTCATCCATAACTTTATTCTCACCCCCGCTATATTCCAGAACATTACGCGTATCCTGCGACGTCTCTAGTGGAAGGTATCTGTCAGCCAAATCATTCACAAACTTTTCCTTCGTGGCGTCCCGACACGCCTGATGCACCAGCTTGCTTATCAGCGTCCTTTGATTAGATTTAGTTTTTGTCTGATCCAGTAAATGTCTGAGCGAATTCCAGGCACCCCCCCCCCCCTTTTAATGCGACCATCAATAGAATTACACAGCTCATCCCACTGCTGCTTAGACAATACACGACAATATGGCCTTCAATCTCCCGATTGACCATGGATATATGCTTTTTAAGCCTTCTGTTCAACCTGTGACCTTTCCATCGCGTTAGCATTGACTGCTTCGCTTCCAACAAATGCGCTAGGCGACTATCCATTTCCTCAATGTCAATATCTGTCTAATACCCCAGTCATACGGGCCGTTACCTCAAAGCTCCTTTGAGGTAAAGGAGCATAGCGACTCCGAAGGAACATTAGCTCAAGGGAGCTGTGTCGGTGCTACACGGTTTCCGTTGAAGCTTTTAGCAAAAGCCACAACGTACGCTTGGCGCTCCTATCGCTCCGAAATGAGAAAAATAATACGGCTCCGATGCCCCATAAATTAGTTGTTCGTGCTTTTTTTGCTTTTTCTTCTGATTTTTTGTTTTACAGCGAAAGCTGTTTATGGCTACGAGAAACGAAAAACCGCTCGTCCGTGGACCGCGCGCGGTCTCCATTGGCTGCGCCTTCCAGTGACGTCGTTCTCTGCGCCGTACCAAAGCGCGCGTGCCATTGGCTGGCCCGTGAGTGACGTCGTCCATCCCGTCGCAGCCGTGGCGCCGAGCACGCGTGCATCAGCTTCGACTGAGAGCTTCCACATGGGTAAGCCACGGATGTTAGCTCGCGACGTGAAACGCTTGCAACGACGGCGCGCCGAAGAAGCGGCGTTGCGGGCAGAACAGCGTCGACGTGATGATTGCGGGAGCGCGTTCGCGGGGCGAACGCCCGCTTTCAGCGAGAGTTTCTCCGGAGGCACTTTGGCTTCGGCTGCGACGTCTGTGTCGGGTTGAACCCACTGCTAAACACCGGCGCCGCACATTTCAGCTTCGCTGGTTAACCATTTGTACGGAGTGCTTGGGCGGTGATTTTTTTTGCACTAATAAAACAACAGTGGGCCCCTGTGTACAGTGGGTAGCAGTGGGCCCGTGTGTACACCGTATTTTGCCGGCTTCGGCAAAATATGCGTGCTTCGATTCCGTTTTTGTTGCTCTTCTTAATTGTTTTTGAATAGCAACGTCTCCAAACATGTGCGACGAGACACTCAGCGTGTGAGGATAAAATATTCATCGCAGCGCCCAGTTTAGCCCATGTGTCGAATCTTCTAAAGGAAAAAAAATGCTCTCTGGTATCACCTTAAGCCGAAAACAACGTTCATTTGCTTAGCTGACGTTTGCCCAACAGCTAGAAACGCACGGGCACACGACATATGTTCTCGAATTTGCAGTAGAAAAACGTGTCGCTGTTGGTGAGAAAAAGATATGCCGAAGACACCCCGGCCCGCAGCAGACATTTTGACACCCAGGCCCCGCTAGCCACACTACCTCAGCAGCTGGCCACAACGTCACCGCTACAGTGCACCCCCCTCAATCTGTGCGATTTTCGGGCGACAACAAACTGTGTCTATCGACAGAGATTTTATGATTTATAACTTCTAAGTTTCCGTGAAAAGTGCTTTTTATTGAATAAAGGGACGTTGGATTGGCTCCAAGGTAAAACATGTTTTTCTGCCGTCTGCCACCTGCGAACGAGGGTAGTCCTTTAGAGCCTCAAAGGACGAACGCGGGCTCCCTCAGCTCGAAGCTCCTTTCAACTAATGCTCCCTCCGTGCACCCGTGTGACAGAGCGCCCGCTCCTTTCAAGTAAAGAAGCTTTAGTTCAAAGGACCTTGAAAGTGCCCGTGTGACAGGGGTATTAACCTCCTTAGTAGTCGCCTCAACGTCACTCTTAAGCTGACTAGTCCACTGTTCCAGGGTCACCTCTCTGTCCTCATCACCGATTCTCTGCGCTCTTCGTGTCCTAAATGCATCCCAGTCAACGACCCTAAATGTGCGCTCCTTTTTATTAGCCACAACCAAAGTAATCATCAGTATGCAATGGTCGCTACCACAATCAATATTAGAATTGGACCAGGACGATTCCTTCACCCCCCGAAGAATGGTGAGATCCGGTGTAGAATATCTACATGTCGATGTGCCGCATCTTATGGGATACGAAGGATCCGTAATCAGCGATAAATTTAGGTCGAGTGCCTGCTGCCATAGTCATCATCATCATCATCATCAGCAGCAGCAGCAGCAGCAGCAGCAGCAGCAGCAGCAGCAGCCAATTTTATGTCCACTGCAGGACGAAGGCCTCTCCCAATCTTCGCCATCCTTGCCTGTCCTGCGCGAGCTGATTCCATTTGATGCCTGCGAATTTCTTGATTTCGTCCCCCCATCTTACTCTCTGCCGCCCACGGCTGCGCTTACCCTCTCTTGGTATCCATTCCGTCGTTCTAACTGTCCATCGGTTATCTAGCCTTCTCATCACGTGGCCTGCCCATGTCCATTTTTTCTTCTTAATATCGTTCATTATGTCGGCGACCCCCGTTTGTTCTCTGACCCACTCGGCTGTCTTCCTATCCCTTAGTGTAACGCCTATCATTTTCCGCTCCATCGCCCGCTGCGCGGTTCTTAACTTCCTCTCTAGCTTCTTTGTAATTCTCCAGGTTTCTGATCCGTAAGTCAGTACTGGCAGGATGCAGTAGTTATATAGTTTCCGCTTGAGTGACAGTGGTAGGTTTCCGTTCATGAGTTGTGAATGTCTCCCACATGCGCGCCATCCCATGTTAATTCTACGGTGGATTTCTTTTATATGGGTGGGTTCTCCAGTAAGTAGCTGTCCTAGGTACAGATATTCTTCTACGACTTCTTATGTATGGGTTTCGACCTTGAATAGACGTTTTTTCGCCGTGCCACTTAGCATTATCTTTGTTTTCTGCATGTTCATCCTTAATCCTACCTTAGCGCTTTCTCGGCTTAAGTCTTCAATCATCTTTTGCAATTCGTCGCCATCATTGCTAAAGAGTACTATGTAATCTGCGAATCGCAGGTTACTCAGATATTCGCCGTTAATCCTGAGCCCTGTCTCTTCCCAGTCTAACCTTCTGAAGATTTCTTCCAAACATGCAGTAAATAGCATGGGAAAAATTGTATCTCCCTGTCTGACACCTTTCTGTATTGGGATTTTTCTGCTTTTCTTATGGAGGAGCAGGGTGGCTGTAGAATCTTTATAGATGTTGGCTATTGTCTCTCCCCCTTAATAGTGCTGTAAACGTACTTCCACGCATAATGGGGTTCATTAAAGTCACCGCCAATGAGCAAAGATGCATCCTTAGCCAGATTGGCTGCCTTGGTCAAGAGAGATTTGAAACTCTGCTTCATGTCCCGGGGGCTACTGTAGGTTAAGCAGGTATGGTCGGACTCCAACTTAAGAAAGCAGCAGTTGGCAACAGGGGCCGACGGACCGAGCGCTTCGGTGTTACTCCGCCAGCCAATCACAGAAGCAAACAAAATCGTCATATGACCTTTTCAAAGTGGCTCCGTGTTTATGTCTTCGGTAACTGCGGAGCGTCTGCTGTTCTTGAGTCCTTTCATCGGTATAAGCCATGGGGTGCTCGAGAAGGATGGACAAAAATGCGTCAGGTCTGAACGTTTCCATCTGCAAAAGGCCGTGGCACAGTTCATTTCTCTTGTGAGCCTATCTTTACGTTTGAAACTTCACTGAACTAGGCTGAAAAACTTGGGTGGCGACTGTTAACAAGAAAAAAGGAATAGCGGGCGCGAAAGAATACGAAGTAAGATGGCGAGCGCGTGGCACGTGGATTCTTGGTTTTTCTGTTTAGAATAAACGGCATCGTAGCGTCTCGCTGCTCGGAGCTCTTCAGGCGTTTTGTCGTCCGCCGCACTTCGAAGCCTGACTTATTATTCATCGAAGTCCTCGGACTTTACACTGGTGCCGAAACCCGGGTCTCTAAAGGTCCCTGGTTCGAAGGTTGCCAAATGCTAAATGGACCATTCAATAGAGCCATCCTGAACATGTAAATTCGCTGTACTTATTTTGAGCTTAGCTTCACTCGGCGACTTACCCTGCTGGACAAGTCGCTGAGAGCACTTGCGCTCCATAACAGGGACAACCGCCTGGTTTAGATATACCTCGATTTTGCCTAATCTCTGGTCCGTGCTCATTTCCCTCTCTACTATCTTTTCCAACCTAGTAATGACCTTATTTACACTTTCTTGCAATGTCAACATCATTTATTTAAGCTCCGAACCCACCTTACTATGAGTCCGTACCTTCGAGGAGAGGGCCCGTTTTTTCGGAGCCGGGGTCTCCTCGTCAGCCATATTCTGCTACCTACACAGACCGAGGTACCTCAACCGGGTCATCATGTTTGCTACCCTCCCTTAAAGGGCCCCTAAACAACCCCGAGGTCCAAAATTGTTTTAAAGATATAACTGCGCTCCTGTGCGATGTGAACATGCTCCCGCAAGAATTTTGCGAATAGGTGCAATAATAAAGAAGTTACACGGGTTTAAGTGGCCGCTTGCGTCGGTTTCGTTTTCTCGGTCGGCCTCCCCAACCTTCTCTGCAGAGGAGAGGGTAGGCGCGGCGCGCCGTCGTGACTCCGCCCACTTTTGACACGTGACATGTCGTGAGCAATTGACGTCATTGACGCTTGCGCTGCAGTACCGGTTGCTCCGGCCAGCGCTGCTCCGGCGCTCACGCGGTGGGATGGCCACAGGATCTGACATAGGTGTGGTTCCGACCAATCAACGAGCTGCAACCACGCAAAGTTGTTCGCGGTAGAACCTGACGACACCTAGGATGCGAGCGCGACTGGTCAATCGCATGAAAAACGCGCGGGATTTGTTTTTTGAAATACGGCGTCTGTGTGGCCCGCAGCGCTGTCATATTCGCAGAATGTGATCGCCGCGACCTTCTCTATGATTGAGTTAGCTTGTTTGGGCGGCTTAAAAAAGTAGGAGCCTGTTTAGTGGCCCTTTAAGCTATCACTGTTACCGAACGGTAAGGCGCTTCTAAGTTCAGCTATCTCTTTTATAAGCCCTTCAATGGCTGCTCTTAGGCTATGATTCTCTCTCTCCAACTGCGCTATCCTACACTTATTACTACTCACATGCTCCTGGCGCTGCTCACGAGCCCGCCGGTGTTGGTGAAACCCACGGCCTTGTCAGCCCAGTAGTATGGCCTTCAACTGCACCGCCACCTCCACCAGCTGCAGATACGGAGCGCTTCTGGTAGCAGGAGTCCCAGTCGCCGGCCTGCCTCGACCTTGAACTGCTCCGGGAGCGCGAACGCCCCTTAGAGCGTCGGGGAGCCAGCTGCGCTGCTTCGGCTGCTTCCTGTTCCGGCACTAGCTCCGCCCTTGCTCTTTCTTGTCGTCGAACACGCAGACGTAGGGAAGCTGGTACCGTTGTCTGTATTGTTTGTCAGCCGTCAGGTGTCGGCTGCCAGAGAGCTTGCAAAAAGACACGCAGTTATGATCCTCTTCAGGGTTCAGGCCCCGCATCCTCGGCATTCCAGACAGTCGGCCGCTGGACACACATCTGCCCGATGTCTAAGTTTGCCACACACATAACATATATCCACCAACTTTCGATACAGAAAACACCGGACCTCAGATGTACTTGCACAAGCAGAGCTAGAGCCTCTAAAGGTACAATAAGATATACTGCAGCAGTATTAAATTGCCGATTACGCCTACATATTGATTTTTATTACATTTTCCTTCCCAATGCCAACAACTGCTTTTTCGATATTTACAGCCAATTAGAGGATTATCATGCTCACCTAACATCAGTATAGTAGCAACAGACGCATCATATTAAAGGAAAAGGCTGGAGTCGGCTCTCGCTGTCACGGTTACATAGAAATCCGTTGCTATATAGGCGAAACATATGTGTGTATGTGCATACAGAACTGAACTCAAGACGATATACGACTTATAACAAGGGCACTAAAATGCAACAGCATTATAGAGGAACCAAATCAGTACATTGTATGTATATAAAATTTATGTCACTCATTTCACATTCGCAGTGGCTGCGCGCCAGTGACGTATGGTGATATACCGGTAAGGTACCCAGTGCTTCGCCACTCGTCACGATTCACATTAGTGGAGATGCAGTGATTTTTTTTATTCTGTCGCAGATACTCGCCCCATAGAGAAAGGTTCCTCGAAACTCCACTTCGTATGGTGGGGTTAGAAATGAAAATCCCTGCGATTTTATCATATAGAGCCACTGTATTCGGATAATGTCACAGGGATGTCTGCTCCGCGGTCTTCGCCTTCTTAAAGGAAACAAAAATAATTCTTTGCTAATTCTATTTGTAAGTTCAAATCTATCTTGTCCCAAATCGATTCTCGTAGTCTTCAAATCGAAACGTTTGGCTACTTTTGCATTCCTTATATTCCATCTGTTACTCTGACTAATTGACCGTCCAGTTTTTTTCTTTCTTACCGTAGTTCCTTTTTTTTCTTGTTCTTATTTTTCTTGGCTTGCCCAGCCACGTGGTCTAGTGGCTGTGGTACTCGGCTGCTGGTCCGAAGGTCGTGGCATCGAATCCCGGCCGCGGCGGCTGCATTTCGATGGTGGCGAAATGTTGAGGCCCGTGTGCTGCGCGATGTCAGTGCTCGTTAAAGAACCCCAGGTGGTTGAAATTTCCGGAGACTTTCACTACGGCGTCTCTCATAATGAGAGCTGGTTTTGAGACGTTAAACCCCACAAATCATCATCAATCATCATTATTCTTCTTGGCTAAAGTCCCGCTTACACAACCCAATTTTGACTAACTACTGCCGCCCGATTGTTGGCCTATCCCCCACAGTGGGTGAGCGCCATAAAAGAGGTTAATCATCATCAAAATTCTACGACGTGCCCTATTCAGACGTTTCTTCGCATTACAGCCGTTGTACCCAAGGTGAAAACGAGCTACGGCCGGACAACTCAGTCTCCGAAACGGGCTTTGAAGATGTCCTTCACTGCAAGGAGGCTTCGGCAAACATGGGAGCGGGACATGGCGAGGGTGGAAGCACAGGAGCACGGCGGCTCAGCGAAACGCCAACATCGGTTCGCCCAGGTGAGCCTAAGCGGTCACAGCGACACCATTTTGAACGGATACTTTCTTTACCAGGCTAAATAATCTTTCCAGTCAAAGAAATTTTACAGCGCTGTCTTTTGACCGCACAGCATAGTATCAGTGCCCGCCGCTATCTTTTTACACCCCTGTGTGCAACGTAGACCCTGCGTGCAACGTATTGCACATTCAGAATTCAGCGCTCTGAAGACAAAATGGGCTGAAAACGAAACCGAAACGCAGTCTGCAAGCAACATCAGATACTACTGGTGCCATCTATTGGTGTTTCATGCACCTGTATGCGACAGGTGGCGTTCTACCTCACAAACAAAAATGGCGTCTTTCAGCACGGAGCAAGCATCTATTTGTCGTACATCCCACCTTTTGTTATGAGCTTCTAGGTACCTAGGGACAGAATGTCTAGGGATTTCGACAGTGGCGCCGTCACTTGTTGGCGGCGCTTTAGCGTACTAGAATTTCTCTTGCGCGCTTGTCAACGTCCACGTCGTCCATGTGCGCATTAATTTTGGCCGGTGTTGGCCGCTTCTGCTGTAAACTTGCCGTCAGTCGCTGACGACGGGTTGCTCTTTGTACGGCGACGGATGCCGATCGCGCGTCGTTCAGCTTTATCGGCATTTGGCCATGTAGTATGCGAAATGCTTGCCCGTAGCGACTTCGCTATGTATACGCCGCGATGTGCCACCTTGCCACAACACGTAAGTAATGTTCACTCTTTATTTGGATCTTTGCCCTGTACGAGCGAGAGCACTTGACATCAGCCATGCTATCATTCTATTGCGACTGCGGAGCCTGGTGTTGAGGCACACTGACGACAGCTGGGGAGAAATTAGCTGCGAGTGTAGCGATCGTGTGTGTGCCTCTCGTTCTGTTGTGCTAGGTGTTTAAGCACGACCGGTCGACATGGTTAGCGTGTATATCAATAGCTACTGATTTAACATTCGGTTCTGTCTGAGCGAGACTTCCCACTGGTGCCGGCTGATCAACCAGAGGGAGTAATTTCTCGCAAATTGGGCTTGAGCAAAATCACTGCGAGTCGTTGTGGAGCGGGATAAGGACGTGGTTATGAATGACATTACCGGCAGGAAT
>JABSTT010002729.1:0-37081 GCA_013339685.2 Hyalomma asiaticum | reverse complement strand
CCTTTGAACAGTTCTCAGCTTGGAAATTAGATTCATACAGCAGTTTTACCAAAAAACCCTACTGCTCGCCTCCCAAGCTGAGACTCCTGTCCTTTTTTCAGCTGCAAAGCCGCAGACTGTATCTGGGGCAGAGGGCAAAAGAGTTACCACGACACTGGAAAAGCTCTATAGGCTACAAAAAGCAGGCAATGCCATCCACAGACTGAATTAACTGCATTTTGAATACAACAGATATCCAGGTGTTTTGGCTGTATCATGAACAAAATTTTAATAATTTACACAGTAAAGTAAAGCTGCTTCCTGATTTCGTTAAAAAAATAATAAACAGTTATTGATTTTGCATTTTTTCGACTATATAATACCTAGGCCCAGAGTATCACTGGGCCATTTCTTGCCCTCATCCCACACATCATCATCATCTGCCTATTTTAAATCCACTGCCAGGATGAACACCTCTCCCAACATTTCCAATCCACCCTATCCTGAGCAAGCTGGTTAAACTTGATGGCCGCAAATTTTTTAATTTCATCGCTCCATCTAACCTTTTGCCTGCCTGTGTTGCGTTTTCCCTCTTTTGGTATCTAATCCATCGCTCTTACTGTCCATCTGTTATCTGTGCTCCTCATTGCATGTCCTGCCCAGATCCATTTCTTTCTTTTAATTGAAATAATAATATAAGCTATTCCTGTCTGTTCCCTGATGCGCTACGATAATTTTTATCTCTTATTGTTACACCTTTCATTATTCTATCCATTGCATGCTGCGTGCTCCTTAATTTCACCTCTAGCTTTTTAGTTATCCTCCATGTTTCTGCACCATACCTTAGTAGTGGGAGAATGCCGTGATTAAACACCTTTCATGACAGCGGCAATTTTCCAGTCATGATTTAGGAATGCCTCCCGAATGCGCTTGATGCCATTCTTATTCTAAGGAGGATTTCCATAACTGCCCAATTTATACGCATTTGTCCACATATTCTAGGGGATCATTTTTAATTTTAATTTACTGTTCCTTAGCTACACTGCTCAGCATAATCTTAGTTTTTTGCTTATTCATTTTTAGTCCTATTTTAAGACTTTCCCGGTTTAGGTCCCCAATCATGTTTTGTAGTTCATCACCGTCATTGCTAAAGAGCACAGTGTCGTCTGCAAACCTTAAATTGCTGAGATATTCTCTGTCTATTCCGATTCCCTTTTCTTCCCAGTCTAGATGTTTAAAGACTTCCTCTAAACATGCAGTGACTAGCATTGGGGAAATCGTATCTCCTCTTCTGACATCTCCCTTGATAGGCATTTTTCTGCTTCTCTCATGTAGGAGTAGTGTGGCTGTGCAATCTTTGTAGACGTTATTTATGGTTTGCACGTGTACGACGTAAAAATTCTAGAACTGCTTGCATTTCTATGGAATCAAATGCTTTCTCGTACTCTATGCAGGCCGTATAAAGAGGCTTGTTATATTCAGCGTACTTCTAAATTATTAGATTGATAGCATGGCTATGGTGCATTGTTGAGTAGCCTTTCCTAAAACCAGCTTGTCCAATTGGTTGGTTAAAGTCGAGTGTTTCTCTTATCCTAGCAGGAATTATTTTGGTAAACAGCTTGTATATTACCAGGAGTAGGCTAATTGGTGTGTAATTCTTTAACTTTTTATGTCACCTTTCTTGTGCATTAGGACATATTAGCATTTTTCCAGCTGGGCGGTACACTAGATGCCTTGATACATTTTGATGCAAAAGTGACGCAAGTTTTTGAAATATAATGTCTCCTCTGTCTTTGACCAAGTCAGCTATTATGCAGTCTTCACCTGCTGCTTTACCGTGAGACATGCCTTTGATAGCTTTTCAGATTTTGTGAGTGGTTATACATGGAATATCAGTGTTCTCTGATTTGATTTCTACTAAGGTTACATGGTCTGTCTGAGTGCTGTACAGTTCAGAGTAGAAATCTCTGGCTACCTTTACTATTTCGTTGAAGTTGTTGATAACATTACCTTGTTTACCTTTTCGTGCATTTATTTTGCTTTGTCCTAAATGCAGTTTCTTTTTGGCCGATTTAATGCTGGTACTTTTCTCTATCGCTCTATTTCCCTCATGTTAAACTTTCTTGCATCTCTTTGCCTGGATTTACTCATCAGCTTTTATAGTTCTGTGAATTCTATTTTATCTTTTGACGAAGTCACTTTCATGTGATGGAATTTTTTTATTGAGTCCTTAGTAGATTGGGACAACTTGCCTATATCTTGCTTTGTTGTTTCACCCGCTACTTCTATCGCTGTTTCGAAGATTGTTTTCTTATGGTTTTGTTTACTTCTAAACCTTCATCCTCCTATAAAAAAGAAAAACAATCTTCGAAGTTAACGCTTACAATATGGTATACTTCAGCAACTTACATACAGCTTACACAAATTACAGCAAAATTTCATAGTAGAAGTAGAATAGAAAGCTGGGCTAGTTGGAAAGTATGCATGATTGACGCAGCACTAAAGACGAAGACGTAAGAAAACACAGAGTGCACAGGACGAGCGCTCGTCCTGTGCACTCTGTGTTTTCTTACGTCTTCGTCTTTAGCGCTGCGTCAATCATGCATAGTAGAAGTCAGAGTTACCTGGTACTTGCCAAAGCCAAAATGTGCCACTCATGTCATCAGTGTTCATGTCCCCTGTTAAATGTGTGTGTTTAAACAACGGATATGTGCTTCATATATGAAATAAAATAACATCAAGGAAAAGTAAAGGGCAAAGGTGTTGCATTGTAAAAAAAAATTTCCTATAATATATTGTACATGTGTATTGTGGTGAAGCACACATATATAATAGCAAAGATAAGCATGGCATGTAGCTTTCCTTGATTTATGCTATTACAGGCCAGGAAACATTGCATAAAGAAGTGCTCTATTCATTTTCTTCAGATACAGAAGACATTACAACGAGGCTTTTGAAGATTACCGCATAAATCCGTGTCTGCAAGAATAGTTCCAATTCACAAATCTGGGTCCCCTTTCGAATTAAATAATTACAGACCCGTTTCTTTGACATCCACAGCTTGTAAACTGCTTGAACATATTTTATTTAAAGCAATTATGATACATCTCGAGGATAATGATTTAATTCATGCAAATCAACATGGTTTTAGGTCTGGTTTATCTACAATAACACAGTTAGCCGAGATAACGGATGACTTTTTAAGTGTAGTAAACGTGAGGGGTCAAATTGATGCAGTATTTTTGGACTTTTCCAAAGCGTTTGATGTTGTCCCGCATGCTGATTTGGTAACCAAACTACATTCTATGGGCATTGAACACAATATCATTCGTTGGATAGAATGTTATTTGTCCTCAAGGAAACAGTATGTTGCCGTTAATGATTGTATTTCCGATACATTGGATGTTCACTCGGGAGTACCGCAAGGTTCGGTACTTGGCCCTTTAATGTTCTTAGTTTATATAAATGATATTTATTTGTCTGTTCATTCGCCTGTGAAGATCCGACTGTTTGCCGACGACTGTGTTGTGTATGCTAATGTGACTGACCATTCCGACCAAGTTCGACTCAATGATACGTTGCACTCAATTGGCGTATGGTGTGAAACATGGGGATTGAAGCTTAATACTTCGAAGACGGCATGTATTACATTTAGCAACAAAAAAGAACCCCTAGAATTTTCTTATACTATTAATAATGCTTACACTGAAAAAACCAATCAAATAAAGTATTTAGGTCTTACAATTACAAACAGTTTAACTTGGGAAACACACATAGAAAACGTTTGCAGTAACGCGCTAAAAAAGCTTGCATTTTTTAAACGAAAATTACGTCGTACGTCATCGACCGTAAAGTTAACTGCATACAAAGCTCTCGTCAGACCCAAATTAGAATATGCGGATCTGATCTGGTGCCCGCACCAAAAGTACTTGATCAGGAAATTAGAAAGAGTGCAAAACTTGGCCTTGAGGTTTATATACACTACATACTCGCGTTTTTCCAGTGTGTCAGTTCTTCGCGACAGGGCCAAATTGAAAAAACTAGCTCATCGCAGAACTGTATCTCGCTTGAAATTTTTGTATCAGCTATACCACGGTCACTACAAAATACCACGTGAAAACTACATAACTGAGCCCCCCATGCGGTCTGGTCGTACAAACCACAACAAAACAATCAAGCAGCCATTTAGTAATCTTAATATACATCAGTATTCCCTTTTTCCACATGCTATATCACAATGGAATAAATTACCCGAAGAAGTAGTAAACGCTAACACAGCTGAATCATTTGTTCAGTTTTTAAATAACCTTTCGTTTGATATGTAATGTTCTGTTTATGCTGAACAGCTTTGTTGCAGTTGATTCTCGCGTTCACTTCTTTATGCATAGTGTTCATCTCATGTGTTGAAATATTGTACGTGCATATTTATAATTTATAATGTTGTGTGTTTGTTATTGCAAAGCATATTTATTTATTCATTTTCTTTTTTGCTTGTTAATTGTGGTTTACTACTTAAGTTATCGATAGTTCTAAGCATTATTGTTGGTATTGTTTTTAATGATATTCCCACTCCTGCTTGGGCCCGAGTAGGGCCTGCAATATTTGTAAATAAATAAAATAAAAAAAATATCGCAGAAATATAACGCGGGTCATGCGCGTGTGTTATATATGAAGGAACTGAATAGAAATATTGCTGGTACGGCGTGCGCGAACTCCGACGTTGAGTTTGTGGTCACTGACAGAAGAAGCGCAAGCAGGGAGCCCAGAAGGCTGCCTGGTTCCATCTAACCATGGCCATTGGCGGTTGTGTTTATGCAGTGAAGTATCTAGTGCACATTGCAGTGCAGCATGTCGGTAGTGGCAACGGCTCACCTGGCATGGGCTCCACGCAACCAAATGCTATCGAAACATTATCCTAGTAAGGAAGTAATATCTACTGGACAGAACCCTCGGTTTGGCCCGTTCAAGTCTGCCCTTTCCAGTATCAGATGCTTCACCCCAATACAGTCAGGCATCGCGATATGGCATACCAGACTGCATTTCACAGCGCAAGCTGGAGCAAGCGTTTCGATGCGATAACTTGCTGTAGAAAGGCAACAACCTTCTCAGCTGTGTTCATATATCTGACTCTCGCAGAAAAGAAAAACCTAGCTACACTCGTCGTTTGACATAAGAATATATGTAATGACCGGCAAGCGCACTTGATTTGAGGCTATCAGAGAACGGTCCATTTCATAAATAACGTTCAACGACACTTTCAGCACTTCAGATTCTTTTTCACTATTTTACTACACATTAGCACGCAGATGCCACAATTTCACTACATATTAGCGCGCAGATGCTGTGTCTTAATTGCTTTCGCTTTGTATAAGGAATCAAGCACGGAGGTACTGTAATCAAATGAATATACGCTCGTACTGAGCGTCTGCTGGAGTTCACGAATGTTTCCCAACATGTATTCCACTTCGTTTAGTGAAGAAACACAGATGGTTAAACATAAAGCTGCAGTCAGGCGAGTTAACTGGCCTCCGAAACAAGCCCTAACACACGTCGAGCAAGCAAAGCGGCGACTAAATAGGGGCGATCTGATGAAATATTACCGCAGTATGTATCCCTATTTTTCTCCCGTGCTTTTCAAGCATTATTCCGTTAATCACACCAGTGAACGGTTCTGTGTACACAGCAGCGAATCTGATCGAGAAATCTCTGCCTGAATCGTCGATCGGTAAAATGCATTCGCGTAAGATGCGGCCACGAAGCCAAATCTGCGCGCTAGAGAGCTAACAACCGCATATCAAGCTAATCATTCTACGGCGCAAACCTTCTATTACGCGTCTATTGAGCAGAAAGACCAGCTACTTACGTTAAAAATCGGTAGAGAATGAAATACTGCTTCGCAAACGTGCCACCGCCAAGAAAACAAAAAAAATAATAAAAGATAAACTAAACGGATGTGACGTCATGGGTTAAAGTGACGTCATGGGTTATACCGGATGTGACGTTTGGGTCGCACGAACGCTTCGTCTTCAGGGCCCGGGTGGTAGGAGTCACGGCCATCGCTGAACGGTGTTTGGAGCCGCTACTGGAGCTACTGAACGTCGCCTGGAGTTGCGCGCTCACTACGTTCTCATCAATGTGTTTCGGCGTTCTTTGTGACCCTGATCTTTGATTGATATTGGTGTGGTGTGTGCGGTGGTGGCTTTGTGAATCCGCTCGCGTTTTACTGTGCGCGTTTCAAGGAAAGTGTTTTCCGCTTTTGCACGAGGGTTCGACAACCCGCTTCTGGATGATATTGCACGTATTCGTTGAAGGGTCGTTGTCAGCGAGGCCACTGTCCGTGCTCGATGCAGGCGTCACACGATGTAATTCCGATCGCGATCGAGCCCGTGGGCCCGTGTTTCATGATCGTGAAGGGCCTATTCGCGCAAATTGCAGAATAAAGGCAATCGCGACTGATAAGTTAGATCGAATTAAAGTGCCCATGTCTCACTGTGCATTCAAACCTAACAAAGCTGCAAGATCAAAGGTTTTACATGAAAGGTTGTTTTACTTCATCCCTGACACGTAGTACGTAGGCGTGTGCGGCTTGCACTCTACAGGTTCTCCTGCCCACGCGTGGCATTTTACAGCGTAAGCTCTTACGGGCTCGGCGCAGTGGCTAATATTGGTAGCGTTGGTATCCTCGGGTGTCCGTAACCGCTATCAGCTTCAGTGGAGAAAAAAAAATAAAAGCTTTGTGTCATTGCGGATTCGAACTCGCCACTTGGTTGGGCAACTTGCATTCTCAGCCAACCACTCGACATGGTGAGAGGGGCAGTGGCACCCATCCCCGACTCTCTCCACATGGCTTGGCAACTGAGAATGTAGGAGTGGAGTCTCTGGACGTGATATGTTGCCAGCCACCATCTGTGGTTATAGCTATGAGGATGTGGAAAAAGATGAGAATCAAAAAGGAGGAAGCAGAAAAAGCAGACGATGGAAGAGGAAGAAAAGGGTGGGAGAAGCAAGGATAGAATAAAGCTGAAAGAGAAGACAGCAAACACTAGCTTATGCTGTTACTGTGCTGCATCCTCTGTGCAGGAGCTCTGTATTCTGGCATGAAATTGCTGATGTCTACAGAGCTTAGTACCGGTGCTGCAGTCACTTTCAATCCCTATTTGGCTTGATATGGGTCCAACTTCTTTCTTATGATTGTCCCCTCTGCACAAGTTGCAGAAGGAACTCAATCACTGCCAAGAAATTTAATCCCAAGGAGGCCTGATTGCAATCTGCAGCACACACAGAGGGGAGGTCGTGAACAGAGAGCTTCAAGAAAAGAAAGGGAAGAAAGGCTACTTTTGCTGGAAAGTCTATTCTCCTTGTGTAGCTCGTTAGTGAATTTCTAAGCAAAGCCTGTGTGTGCTTCAAGATCTTCAGCATAATACTGGCAGCCTGCCTTCACCTCCTTTCTGTGGTGCGAGCACCTCCTGCTATCTTTTATTGAGCTTGAAAAAGCTGGTGCACTCCCACACAGTTTACACCATCCTACAGCAGCAAGCAAACTCATTTCAGATGTGTCCCCCTTCCATTGCTAGTATTAATTTGTGACCACGTCACAGGAGGACCACCCTGCAGTACATGACAGGCATTCGACAGTGTATGCTCGCAGATGGCCTGCTCTTGCTATAAATTCATACCTGTTCATCACTAATGAGTAGAAATTCTTAAACGAGTAACACAGCTTGGTGTGACTGATAGTGTTTCTTCCTTTCGTACTCCTAAATATCAGAATAGGTGACACTGTTTTGGACTTTCCATTTTCTCAAATGAACGTTGCATGTGTTTGGGAGAGTTACCTCTGGTGATGGAAGGACAGTTCTACTCTGGACCTGCATTGGCGGTCACATTAGAAGAAAAGGGGGGGGGGGGCAGCCTACACGTCGGCAGGAAATTACAGGAAAACGTTAAGAGAAGACCGAGACCCAGACATCTGGCTTGATGGAATGCCATCAACAGAATGAGCTAGTGCCCAATTGCCTTTTGTTCTCTTTGTTTGCAACAGAACCTAATTTATTGTGTAGCAAAAGTAGTTATCATATTAAGTTGGCATAATATGTATTGGCAAAAGAAAAATAGTACGTATTGACGCATGTGCTCTGCAGGCAACAAGGAAGATAAGGACATCAACGAACATTGACATCTACTTGGTCTTTGGGATCTCCCGGCAAAGACGAAGAAGTGTGTCTGTGTCTGTGCTGTGTTCTGGTGTTAGCAAGCTGTCCTGCTACCCTTGCAGAACGTTTCACTGTCTGTTTGCGTTGCATCGTGACAATATTATATATTCGTTTCTTTGAATTTTCTCCATCGGGTGAAGGTGATGCTCTGTGGCACTATGGGAGTGCTCCCTAACTACAGTCATTAGGTGTGGATCTTCGTGAATAAGCTCATTCAGTCACTCCTCGATCTCCTTTCCTAACCTCTTGCCATACTATATTATACTATACTATACAAGGCTGCACTATGCTTTACCCTCTTCCCTCTCCTTTTCCTCCTCCCCAGCCTCACTTCCCTTTTCCACCTCTTTGCTGTTCCATAGTAAACATGTATATGCTTTGCTATTCACCACGTACAGGAGCTTTTTTCCGAAGTGTCAGCCGCTGGCGTGGCTCTTTGGTAGAACACCTGCCTGCTATGCAGGCGGCGTGCGTTTGATTCCCACTTAAACCCAGCTAGTGCTCTTGCGATGTATGCATAAAGGAATCGTAAAGTATGTTGAGCTAAAGTGTTTTGGTCTGGTTGCATGAATTAACTAGGTACAAGAATTGTTTGAGTTTAAACAGGGGGCATAATCAGGCTTTGTTACAGTACCCCTGTGGCACATAGCTGATATGCAGAGTTTTCATGCCAAGGCAAAGCAGAACGAGCTAAAACAGCTTCGCTGTTAATAAAAGCTGCCCTAATTATAGTTCTGGAATGCAGGTGACAGTAGACCATAAGTGGAGCATAAGTCACGTGAACAGGGCCCACCTTGTCAGCACCACCCTCACTTTTTGGATCACAGCGAAACACCATGCTTCTCCCATGCACTTTCCCAACTGCCTTAGTATAGTAACATTGACTCCACCCACCACTGCCCAGCATATTCCTGTCAAAATAACAGCTTCCTACTGCGATGTGATTAGGATAGGAAACCGAGCTATATCTCAGTGGTACCTAAAGGATAAAAAGATACATCAAACCAGATCGCTGATATCTGCGTATACAGCTCTCTTGGCACAAACAGAAGTGCATTTTAGAATTGCATTTGATTTCGTACTTCAGATGTTGGTCTCCTGATAAATAACTGAAGAATTTCAGAGTTGGGGGCTTTGTCCATGTCCACTTGGTGCTCCCTCTGCTTTCCATGAGAGTACTGGACATATGAGCGCAACAGCTCCTGAAAACTACCTGAAATCTGGATTGTGGCATGCATCGAAGCGTTGGTGATAAATGTGGTTTAATTGTATTTTGCTTCACATTGTTCTAGGTAGGAGCAGAAGGTGCAATGTCATTTTGAAAATGGCATGTGCATTGTATGTTGTCACAGGTTGATGTACAGTTGAACCCCGCTATAAGAGGCATGGATGTAACGGACAAACGGGTACAACAGGCATCCTCCACCCTCTTGGTTGGCCACACTATCTCTCACATTAATTTGACCTCTTTCGTAAGAGACGCCAGATATAGAAGACAATCGATTGTAAAGGACAAGCCATTAGTGAATTTCAGTCAATAGCATCGCTTGTAAGAGATATTCTAACCTAATTGCAGTGCCATCGACTGCTAATTCAACTTGCGTCCATCTTGGGAAAGAAAAGGAAACAACAGACATTCGCATTCCCAGTTTATTATAACCTCAGCAAACGTATAGTACGTCAGTCAGCTATAAAACAATGATAATAAAGGCCCTGAGACGGATACGCATCGCCAATGAGCACTTCAAGCTTACCGCCAAAGGAACGAGAACGACCGCACGTGCACTTCACAGGCACCCGAAGGAGCCAAGAATACCACGAGCGCTTGGTGTGAACTCGTCGCACGAAGCTTCCAATAAAAACACGTGACATGCTTTGTATCCACAAGCCAAAAAAATAAGCCAAGTGCACAGCGAATGCTGTGAACGCAGCGATCAACCCTACGCTCTTTGTCAAGCCAACGCCTCCTCTAGAAAGATGCCTGCCGCGTGAGCCGAAAACCTTCTGCCCGGCCCTCTTCCTCCTTCTGAGGGTCGCAGCTGCTGATCCTTGCGGTCACTGCTTGCAACACACATGTGCGCATGCACACACTGCCACCCGACGCCCCACCAACCCAGCCCCATTGAAAACAATGAGGTGGGACGTGGCACCATCCCTCGGTAAGCGACGACAACTCGAAGCAGGATGGCTACAATAGGAAAGCGAGCGATGCCGCATGTGAAATGAAACTGTCCTACACTGCTTATAAGAGACCTCTCATATAAGAGACACAAACTGCTTTCCGGTACATGTCTCTTATAGCGGGGTTCAACTGCCGTCCTTCATCTACTGAGGGTTCCTGGTGTATTTAAGGACACTTGCAATTATTTCTCGAAGCCCAGCTGTTGTTAACCGGGTAATCAGGTACGACCATTTCCAAAACGACCTGTACTTTAACACTAATGTACCCACTTCCTACTTCCTACCAGCTACAAGGTGGACTGTAACCAGCCTGTCTTCAATGTTTGTTATTCTGTTATTGCTTTACCGTATTGTAAAAATCAATAGTGCATCTATGCTCTTGCTGCCTTGCTGAAACAGTTTGTGGAACAATAAATATTGTAATTCATTCACAATACGTATGAAGAAACCCTGCTTTTCTTCATATATATTGTGAATGAATTACACAATAACTGTCAGCCTCGAACTACAATGCAATGTTCTTGACTTCTCTGAAAATAAACCAGTGTTTATGCCTTGTTTTTTCTGTGTCTTTATGAGGCCTGGGGTGCAAGTGTACTTGTACTGTTCCAGCCATGTTGTACAAAATACTGGAAAGAAGCACAAACCTCCTTCAGAACAGTAAAAGGCATAATAAAGAAATTGCTCCTGTGCAGGTCAATTTTCTAGCAGTATATGTATTTGTAATTCTAAAGCTTATGTAGGAATCCACTTTCTTTGAGGAAATCGATAACATTGGACAATGGAACAGGTGAATCATCTCCTAAAATTTGATTCGGGTGCATCGGTATGTGATGTTCGAATAATGCTCTGAAATGTTTTCGTCTTTCTGTTTCAATGTATGGGCACGTGATTAGAATATGTATAACTGTTAATGGCTGTTGACATTTTTCACATTCCGGCAAGTGTTCCCTTCTAAGCAAAAAATTGTGGGTGAGGTGAGTGTGCCCAATGCGGAGTCGGCATAGTATAACCTCAATGAACCGTTCTTGGTGACGGCACGACTTCCATTCGCCCACTATGGGCTTCACCAGATGGAGTTTGTTGCTCGTGCAGGAGTCCCACTGTTGCTGCCATTTTGATGCCAATGCTAAACGAACATTACGCATACTGTCTTTAAGGGGAAAATTTATTCGTTTTACCGATTTCTGTGCAGCTAAAGACGCACATTCGTCCGCCTTTTCGTTGCCTGGTATCCCTATGTGGCTTGGTACCCAACAGAAACGGATAGTCACATCCTGGTTACATGAGATAATCATGTGTAAGATATCACCGAGTAAAGGTTCGCATTCGGATTTTAAATGTAGCGCCTTTAATGAACTTAATGAATCAGTGTATATGATTGCTTGTCGGTGTTTCTCGGTGATGATTTTTTGTACTGCTTCCCATAAGGCATACATTTCAGCGCTGAAGATGGACATGAACTCAGGTATTCTAACACTGACAGCGCTTTCCTCTGTCACAATCCCAATGCCTACATGATGTTTTGTTTTTGAACCATCTGTATAGACTTCTGTATATCCTTTGTATTTGTCCTGAAGTGTGCGGAATTCTTGAATTATGTGTTCTGGTGCGGTGTTCTGTTTCTTAAGATGAGTCAGTGAAAAATCATACAGCTGCGTCAGATCAGACCATGGTGGCAGTCTCGGCGGTTTCATGGCGACATTGAGTGCGTCATTACAAATACTGTATGTGTGGCAATACTCTTCAAAACGTAAAATCAATGGTTTGATGAAGTGTGGCCTGTTAGAATAGTGTAAGCGTGAGTGGCATTGCGTGGTGATGTCGTTGCATATGTGGTGAGATTGTGACCTGATCCTTAAAACATAAGAGAGGGTTAAAAGTACGCGACGCTGGCATAGCGGAGGTTCATTGCAATCTACGTACAAACTCTGCACCGGGGATGTTCTATAAGCTCCACTGGACAAACGGAGACCGAGATTGTGTACGGGGTCCAGACGCCGAATGTAGGATTCTCTGGCCGAGCCGTAAACAACACACCCATAATCTAAAATACTGCGTACAACAGACCGATACACCTTCAGTAGGCATAATCTATCAGAACCCCAATGCTTATGGGACAGTACTTTTAGTATATTAAGCGCTTTATTTGCCTTCATTTTAAGTGCAGTTATATGAGCCAGAAAGTTCAATTTGTTGTCAAATGTGATACCTAGAAATTTGTGTTCATGTTTTATCATCAACGCCGTGTTGTTTAGTGTGAGAACTGGGTCAGGGAATCATCCTCTTTTTAGTGTAAACACAACAGCAACAGTCTTTTGTGTGGAAAATCGGAAACCATTTTTGTCAGCCCAATGTGTCAGTTTGTTTATGGTAACTTGAAGTTGCCTTTCACAGGTTGATAGGTTAGAGGCACGAGAAGCGATTTGAAGATCGTCGACATAAAGAGAGTGCATAACTGTGGATGGTATGGCCTCATTGATTGAATTCATTTTTACTATGAATAGAGTAGTGCTAAGGACGCAGCCTTGAGGTACGCCATTTTCCTGTACAAATGTGTGTGAAAGCACAGTGCCCAACCGCACCTTAAATGTTCTGTTATTCATGAAATCGGACAGACATTTTAGCATTTTGCCTCGAATACCTAGAATAGCGAGGTCTTGCAGAATTCCGTGTCGCCACGTGGTATCGTAGGCCTTCTCTAGATCGAAAAAAACCGCGAGACAGTACTGTTTGTAGCGAAATGCTTCTCGTATTTCATGCTCCAGACGAACAAGATGGTCAGTGGTTGAACAACCTTTTTTGTATCCGCACTGATGATTATCTATCAAGTTTTTTGAGTAAAGGATGAAAGACAGTCTGCGATTGATAATACTTTCGTAAGTCTTCGCCAGGCAACTGGTAAGAGCGATCGGTCTGTAGCTGCTCGGGGATGTTGGGGGTTTACCAGCTTTTAGAAATGGCACTACTATGGCAGTTTTCCATTGTTGTGGCATACACCCAGATTGCCATACCATATTGAAAAATATAAGTAAAACTTTTGTCGATGCTTCGGACAGATGTGCCAGCATAGAGTAGTGTATGTTGTCGGGGCCTACTGCAGTTTTTTTACCGTTTGAGAGCACAATATTAAGTTCTTGTAGTGTTAGTGGTTGGTTGTAAGCTTCGTGTGAAGCGCCTGTGAGCGGTAGTTTCTGCTTCTCTGCGGTCTGTTTGTGTTTGATGAAAGTATCAGAGTAATTGGCTGAGCTGGAAATGTTGTAGAAGTGTTCCCCTAATATATCGGCTTGTTCTTGTATTGTTGTCTGGATGTCTGCACTTGTAAGAATGGGTATAGTGTAGGCTGAGTAGTCTCCTCTGAACTTTCTCAACTGGTCCCACAATCTTTTAGATGTGACAGTGCTATTTAGAGAGGATACGTAATCGCGCCATGATGTTTTTTCGGCCTGCCTACGGATGTATCGCGCTTTCGCTTTAGCCTGCTTGAAGTTCACGAGGTTACTATATGTGGGGTACCTCCTCAGGATGCCCCAAGCTTTATTTTGCAGTTTCTTCGCTTCGGTGCATTCCTTTGTCCACCAGACATTTCTCGTTTTTCGGACATGATTTGATGTTCGCGGTATTGCTTTCTCTGCGGCTGTAATTATAATTTCTGTGATTTTGTCATTAATATCATCGATGGTCATATCTGGCGAGATGACGTCGTCTAGTTTCGCATTTTCTAAAAATAGAGCCCAGTCCGCAAGGTGTATTAGCCAACGGCGTGGTTTGGAGGTGATGGTGGGTAGTGACGATGACAATTTGATGATTGAAGGTAAATGATCACTGCCGTATGAAGATTCCAGGACTTCCCACTTAAAATCATTAAAAACAGATGGTGAGCAAAATGCTAGGTCTAGGCAACTAAACTTGCCTGAACTTGGTGAGAAGTATGTTGGTGTGCGAGAGTTTAAAAGACAGATATCATTCGACAAAATAAAATCTTCAATGAGTTGCCCTCTTTGGTCTGTTTTGTCACTGCCCCATAGCGTACCATGGGCGTTAAAATCCCCTACTAAAACAAATGGTTCTGGAAGTTGTGCTGTTAGGTCCTCGAGTTCTCGTAGTGTCAATTGTTTGTGGGGAGGAATATAGATGGAGCAGATGGATATGGTTTTGTGTGTTATAATTCTGACTGCTACAGCCTCAAGAGAGGTGTTTAACGTGATTGCTTGGGTGGGAGTGCCGCTTTTTATTACAATTGCAACTCCTCCCGACAAGCGGCTACAATGTTGCCGGTCCTTACGGACAACTGTGTAATTTTTGAGTACACGAGTGTGTTTTGCACCCAGGTTAGTTTCCTGGAGGCAAAATGCCACTGGAGAAAACTTGTTAATAATGTCTTTAATGTCACCTAAGTTTTGTAGTAGACCTCTGACGTTCCAATGAGCGATAAAAGCCATGATGAATTTAAAAGTAAGCAAATATACTAATAATATAGATTGATTCTTAAAATGATGGTAGGTGACATGTAGTAAAAGTTGGGTCTGTCGAGAGCGATATCCACTTGGGTTATCGCTTAGGTTGCAACGTTATTGGGATCTTGTCCCGCTTGGCGCGCTCGCCAGAGCGCTGGTCCTTCGGTGTCGACGACACCGAGGTTTTGGGGTCGACCTCCATCGCCTTGTCAGAGGCGCTGGAGGATCGAGAACCAAGCCCTGAGACGCGCGTCTCGGGCTTTGATGTCCGACTGAGTCGCGGGACCTGCGCAACCGAAGTAGGTAGGCCCGTCTTGGATGTTGATGGTGGAGCAGCGTTAACTGCTACCACCGAGGGGGCAGGTGGAGCTGCTACGGGACCACAGACCGCGATCCCTGTAGGCTCCTGAAGCCGTTGCGGTGTTGCCCCCTGCCGCACCGCGCTGGCATAGCTTCTCTGAGGTAAGAGTCCGAGCCTCTTCCTCGCTTCGAAAAATGATACTTTCTCTTTCACTGTTAAGGCAATTACTTCTTTTTCTCTCTTCCAACAAGGGCATGATCTGGAATACGCCGGGTGATCGCCTTTGCAGTTCACACAGCGGGGAGATTCCTGACAGGTCTCAGACGAGTGGTCGTTGGCGCTGCACTTGGCACAGGTTTCTTTACCTCTGCAAGATTGTGAAGCATGGCCGAACCTCTGGCACTTGAAGCAGCGCCTCGGGTTCGGTATGTATGGTCTGACATTTATTTTGAGATATCCTGCTTCGAGGGAGCTAGGAAGTGTGCTTGTTCCAAATGTTACGATTATGTGTTTAGTTGGGAGTTGCTCATTGTTTCGCCTGATAGTTATTCGTTGAACTTTTACTACATTCTGGTCTTGGAAACCCTCGAGGAGCTCCTCGTCGCTCAAGTTCAGGAAATCTTCTTCTGAGATAACGCCCCTACATGTGTTTAGAGATCGGTGGGCAGTAATTGTGACATCGGTATTGCCAATACTGACTATGTCATAGAGTTTTGCTACTTGTTCTTTCCTTTTTAGTTCAATGAGGAGGTCTCCGTTGTTCATTTTCGATGCTTTGTAGTCTTTACCGATCGCATCCGCAAGGGATTTCGCGACCAGGAATGGGGAGAGTTTGCGCAGAGTTGTCGTTCCTTCACTGTGTAAAACATGGAAGCAAGGAAAGCTGTCTAGGTCCGTACGAAGGTTGAAACTAAAGGGTACTTCGGTGCGACCTCTTTTTACAGGTCGATCAGGAAGATGAGGAAAAGCATCTGTCATAGTATGGTTTCTAAATTCGGCGGCGATGGTGGCCACCCACCACCGAGCCCAACAAGGGGACGCTACAAGGTTGAATATCTAACACTTGGAGACGCCAGCCATGCATCGCCGCTATAACCTAATATAACTATCCGAGGTCGGATAACTACACAAGGTTAACCCTCGCCGCCACGAAAAAAGGAAGTGAATTGAAAAGAGGAGAGGACAGGAAAGATTTAAAGTGAGAGTGAAAGACGAAGCTGAGAGGAGAGAGAGAGAGATAGGAAAAGGCGACTGCCGATTTCCCCTGGGTGGGTCAGCCCAGGGGTGCCGTCTACGGGAAGCCAGGGCCAAAGGGGTGTGTTGCCTCTTCCGGGGGGCCTTAAAGGTCCAATCACCCGGCGTCGGCTCAACCCCCAGGATCCCCTTTTCCCCGGACACGGCTAAGCCACGCACGGCGACACGTGGGAGGGGGTTGCAACCCCCCCGTTGGCTCGGGTCCGTGGTGTCGCCACACACCAAACGCCTGCAGAAGCAGACGCCCCTGCGGGGCAAAAAGGTACAGTATCATGAGTCGAGTCAGGGCAACACTGACTGGGTCACACAGTAGTGCACCCAGGATCTCTGCCAGGGAGGGGTTCAATTTTTCACGAAGGGCCGGGCAAGCGGTTACACAGTTGTTGCGTGTGTAAAAAAAAGTAAATAAAATGCGAAATAATAGTAACATCAATGATGATGATTATTTTATTATTTTTTCGGCGTTTTGCAGAGATATTAGCGCCACATTCTTCAAGGACATAGGAGCAGTTATGGAGTGGGAGGGGGGCTAGGTTGGGCTCAGGGGGGGTTACAACCCCCGAACCCCCCCCCCATCGGTGCGCCACTGGGGTCACATTTTGTCAATATCCTAACAAGTAGGTTTCACTTACAATGACTGCCTTAAGCTGTGCGCTTTTTTTATGGGGAAATGGAAGAGACGTATGCAAGGTTAAAAAGATAGTAACAACATGTGTGTGTGTGTTTCATCTATAGCACTGTTTGATTTCCTTCTAGTGTTTGGAGCTCTTATAGTTGACCAAGGTGGACTCCTGGTTCATTGGAAGTTAAATTCAGATGGACTGTCTCATATAAATATAATCCAGTGTGGGCATGAGCATTTCCTTCTCTTCCTCACCTGTGGCTCATACACACATATCCATGCAGTGTGCACCTACTTCATTTAATCTATTTTCATTAAATACCCAGCTGGTTCACTTTTCTGTACTATTGTGCTCTGATATGACATTACCCTGTACAACTGTAAACTTGCTGTGTTTTTTGTTACTTTTATTTTTTCAGAATTTTTCCTTATTATTTTTCTAACAACCCCCATCGTGGGGTGAATCGAAGGTGCTGGGCAGGAAACATAATTTCGTTATGTGCTAGTATTCCGCCCAGACTGTAGGGGTGTTTCACTTCAGAATGAACTACTGTAAAAGAGGCTGGACATCTGGTGAAGATCTGCATGTACGATTGGTAGAAAACTAGTAGATTTACGAATCTTGCTAGAATCGCATCCCTGAAATGCTTTCCAGCATTTCTAAAACAGAAGAAAACTGACAGAAGTTTTAGGAATGCAATCCATGTAAGAAAAATATTATACAGTTTTCTAAAAGAAACAATCAGTAAACTAGTAAGCTACTAAGAAAAAGCATTGACAGGGCAGTTCGTTTGGTATTTACATTTAAACTTGATGATGATGATTATGTTACATTCCTTGAACAACACAATACTCTAAATAGACGGGTAAGCTTGCAATAATGTACAATAATTAACAAGTTTCTAAGATATCGACCTTCGTGCTGTCATTTACGCTTTGACAAATATGCCAGGAGGAAGGTTGCCCAGTTGAAGACAATCGCACGTCAGCAATGTCTAGCGACTGTGAAATTTCTTGCTGCTGTTCCGCTCATCAAGCAAACATAGTAAACCAGCTTATGTCAAGAATGAAGAACTTTGTATCACATTCTCGGAATTAAATTAGCAAGGAGGGGGTTATCTAGATTAATCCCACAGAAATTGGGCAGCAGTTTCCTTCCAACACACTTGGCAGTTTGCCACATCATCAGTGTAGAGGCTAATTAATTAATACAATTCTGCAATAGCATGGAAAATTGGGCTAGTTGGAACATATGCATTGTAGCAGCGCAAAGAATGAGACCAAGGAACATAAAACACACAGGATGAGTGCTGTCTCGCAAATGAAAAAATTTATTTGAAAGGACAGACAGGAAAACGAAGAAACCAAAAAAACCGAGTAATAACCGGAAATGGGTGAACTAGTCGGTGATCTAAGTATCATTAACAGTACACGTGCTGAGCAAATAGGCAAACTCTTTGTCATTTAGTGACAGCAATGGCTGACTGATGCACGCGTCTCCCATTCTTTTTATATTTTATTTATTTGATACTGTCAACCCCATGCTTGGGGTCATTACAGGGAGGGTTTCGCGTTACAATACATGGTATATAACATTCGTGCACATCTCTGGGGGTACTGAGGGTACATCCCTGAGGGTACTGAAATAAGTAAATAAATAAATAGTACATCAGGACACCAAACAAAAGACCAACATAAAAAAGTAATAAACAAAGTTCAGTTATTATAAATGTCAACCAATAATTTCTCGTACCAATATCTAGTGCATATGACTACAGAGAAAAGTGTCTAAGGCATTTTCAAAATCAACTGACGTCTTATGGTCTACAACTGCATTAGGCAAACTGTTCCACATCTCTATTGTGTCAGGAAAAAATGAGTAACGAAAAGCATCAGTGCGTGTGAAATAAGGCTGAATAGCTGCTCTATTGTTAAGACGATCACATCACCTTCCTGGGGGCTGCAAGTATAAATCCTTGTTTATTTTTGTTTGGCCGCTTATTATTCTTAAAAAGAAATTTGAGGCGATGTTTGCGCCTGCGATCTTCCAAAAACTCCAGCTCACAGGACTAACAAAGCCGTAACAGAGCCGTAATATAAAATGCTTCTATCACTTCACGTATTACTTACCATCTATGTGATGAAAGGACCTTAACATCTTCAAAAACAGGTGAACACCCATACGTGTTGGTGTTCTGTTTGAAAAGTGTTGCTTTGAATCATTGCAAATGCAGTCACTCATGTGATAGCAGTTGTAGCTGCATGGTTGTTGGAAACTTCAAGCAACCAGAGGACCTCTGTACTGTAATTTCTGTTCTCTGTTGTTAGTATGTATAGAAGATTGGCTTTAGAAAAAGAAAGGGGGCTTAGTCTTCTATAAAAAATTTTTGAACTTGGAAGGGGAGAGAAACAAATGCATGATGATGGTTTCTGACACATTTAACTTGTCACGATGTAAACCCAGTCATTGCTGACAACACAGCTATCACATAGGAACTGTCGTAAGACATATTAACTATTTGAAGTAGTGAAGCATACAAACCTTTACAAGTTCGTTCAAATGCATCTATTTCAAAAGAGTAAGATTAAACTGTCAAAACACAATGCACATAAAATGCTATTTTTGAAAATCCTTTTTTTTCCTGTGAGGGTTCATGACTGCTCATATACGAGCCAGCTACTTCATTCACAGTTGTACTGCACCAATTTTGTTCTACAAATGCTGGTACAATTAAATGAACTGTAAACAGGTGCATTTGAGTTTAGCCAATTCTAAAAGTCCTAGCTGGAGCACTTAAGTAGGAAAGTTATGAATATAAAGAGAGTATTATATAAACGTCTGAAACACTTATGAAAGAGAAGATGGGGGGACGAAATTAAGAAGTTCGCAGGCGTCAAACGGAATCAGCTCACGCAGGACAGGCAAGGATAGCGAGGGTTGGGAGAGGCCTTCATCCTGCAGTGGACATGAGATAGGCTGATGATGATTTAAAAGTCCATTGCAACTAATACTGCTGTTTGAACTGAGCTGAACAGTATTACGATACCTTGCTCAAATTTCCACAGCAAAAAGTTATATTTTGACGACCACAGACTTTAACAGTGAGAAAAAGCTTGTAACATTTCCAGTCAGAAAGGCTGTACGAGTGCAACAGACGTTCATTAGGGCGGATATGTTTGTATTTAATACAGCCATGTGATAGTAAATAGAAGGAAGAAGCAGTGCAGTATAATCTACAGGTATAACTGCATGGTCATATGGTCAGGACTTTGCAGGCAGCGGTGAGGACAAATTGTCAAGGGCCCACACGTAGTCCTACTTGTGGAGCACTTTATGCTAGCAAGATTGATAGCATCCTGCATGTGAGTTAATTTCCAGCTAAGCGGGTCTAAATGGTTACTCCAGTTTTGTAAACAACCTCAAATCCATTCGTTGAACTATTAAAAAGTAACCTTGTCATCAAGGATTTTCCAATCCACCCATCATTTTACTTTTACTCTCCACCTCCTGAATCCTTGGGCAAACAGGTCAACATGTAACGCATTTTTTAACAATGTTTTGCACTGATTTAAACAATTGTAAAACTGTGAAATTATGTGCAAGTTTCTACATCTATCTGTGTTAGGAATAAAAGCAGAGGCAGACTGGCTCTATGCAAAATTTAGAATAGCGAACTACTGCTATTTATTAAATTCTGGATTAGTATGTGGCTGTGTACTTTACTTAACAAGGTGAGCTGATAACTTGTAAATGTACTTATACGACATGCGCTGGTAAGCAAGCTGTACCACTGAGTAAGCCATAAATAGAAAGCTTATATAATAAACAGGTAGACGACCAGTCAAAATAATGATTTCTTGAGATCCGCGTAAATTCCTTGTTCACAATGTAATGTGTTGGCCGAGCACAAGGTTTTATAAGTATCACTGAACACGTGACATAAAGTTTAGGGCTACACGTGGTAAACCAATGTGCCATATGACCTATTGCTAGTGTTATTTTATGGTCATGATAAGCTATTGAAAAATTTTTGCAGGCTTTCATAGATGCCTGCAGAAATTTCTGCTTTCTGATTGCAAATTAGTATATATTGATATACCAATTTGCAATCAGTGCAAAGAATCTTGCACACCACACCTGGAAAATTTTGCCAAGAGAGAGGATCCTCCATATTCTGCAAGTGAGGTCACTTGCTTGCTAGAATATATGCACAATCTGCACAGCATGTTTTCTAATACCACAATCTACAGCATTGCTCTCACTATGAGTGTGGGAGAAAGCAACACGCTTCCAAGTTGATTGTGGATTACCCATGGTTTTGAAGGTAACTGGCAAGTGCAACACAAATGTGAGGTAAAGAAGAATACATCAAACAGGAAATATGCTTCTCCCACCTAAGGGATATGTCTGCTGTACTGTTTGACAAAGAATTGCAGTTTCAACAGTGAAGCAGCTTTTGGTCAACCCTATAGGTTTACTGGCATTTTTGTGTGTGCTGCTTGGTGTCACGCTGTTGAAGTGGGCTGATCCCACAGGCAGCGTGTAGCCTTGCGAGTTACGGAAGCCTTCAGGCCTGTGGGGAGTGTATGTGCATGCATTTGTGTGTAGCTTGTTTTTGTGTTTAGCCTGAGCTTAAGGGTGTATTCAGGGTAGCCTCAAGGAAGCAGTCCTTCCAGCAACTGTATATGACATACCACTGGACAAAAAAAAGAAGATGATGATGATGATGATGATGATGAAGCACATGTGTGTGGGTGGTAGCAAAAGAGGGGGGGGAGCTGAGAAAACTAGGCAAATACTCAAATTTTTTTTCTCATGACATGCATCTTGTAGGACTCCTAGCAACTGTCTTGGGAGTGAGGCCACCCCTAGCTCTGGATCCACCAGTACTAGAAGTTGCGGGTTCATTCCCCGCAGCCACATCTGCGTACAGATATAACGCAGGATACAAAAAAAAGAGAGAAAAAAGTGCACAAGCAATTAGATTGAGGTGCACATTAATAAACCACAGCTCTACATTAATCAAAAGTGCTATATTAGGCACGTTAAGACAAGGAAAGGAAGAAAGAATAACGGACAGCCTGTTTGGGACAAGCACCTCAGTGCAATTAATACAGCTTCACTGTTCAACCACCTTCACAAAGTGGAAGGGGTGGTGACTTATTTTAGATATGATGCTTTAGTCTGCTTGATTGGTGATATACACACCTGTGGCCGTGATGTGCAGAGTGCCTATGCACTTTGATTTTGCTGTGTATATATTAAGCGAGGTGTTTCACAATAAAGATTAGTTGAATGTCGCAATATTTCTGCGAATTTGGTGCATTCCCTTTCTCGTCTTTTTTTTGTCTGAACTTTTTTCCAACAAACCAGCCCGAAACAAATTCTGATAAGCATCCATGGCTTGACCGTGCCTGCCATCAGGAACCAGGTAACCCTTTTAATAAAATGCTTGGGGCACTTATTCCTTGTTAGGTCCTTTTCAATGGTTCTGGGCTTCCCTGCAGGTTCCTTGCATTATAACGTGTGCAAATGGCTTGTTGAACTAAAGAACAAACCATTGAGTGTTTTTGGGATGTCAGATGAACTGACTCACAGTCGAGGCACCTATCTTAGTGAGTTGGTTTTCTGTACACACTGAAAGCGACCGTCTCTTCTATAATCTACAATGAACTCAGTGGAAGTTTAAACAGCGCAAGTCCTCCCTATGATAAAGAAGTTTAGTCATCAACGTGTCTCAAGACCTTGGGTCGTCTTCTCTGAATAAATTACGCCAACGCCTTGGCTTCCATCGTCAGGCTTTTACAGCGATGAAATAGAAGCTCCCTTTATTGAAAACTTAACTGCGTGTATAATGCATCCATGTACATGAGGTAAGTTATGGATACCCAAAGCCATATGAGCTGCACAGTTCAGCGACAGCAAACGGCATGCGATCCACGTCGATGATGTCACGTACGTCCTTGTGGAAGAGCTGTTAAGAAGTTTCCATGGCAAGATCAACAAGAACACTTCTGAAAGGGGCATACGTAAAAAGTGCTACTTCATCTTCGTCCACGGTGATGTTCTTCACCAAGGAGGTGCGAGTTTCGGTCTTGCCTCCCAGAGGGACATATACGCATGGATGCCATGATGGTACATTAAATATGTCTCAGGGGCGCGTCCTGTTCTTGTGGATTTTCTGCAAGACGTAGATAGCTCGAGCAGATATGGCACTGGTAAAGAACAGGAGCGTAGCCATTATTCTCATAAAGTCCGAGGAAAATAGCTAGAGCTGCTTTAGCAACTGCCGTGTTTGAACCTTCGTGGTTGTGACGGTAGCGATCTTGGCATACAATATCATGCTGTCCGCGGTCGAGGACTTCAGGCCTTCAGATAGGAAACATAGCGGCGCGATACCCTTATTTTGGCGCCGTGAGTTGACCGCTGTTGGCGCGATCACGTACCGGGAGAACTTGCTTGGAGTAGTCATTGCGAGCGTTTGTCGATCGTGTTTGATGAGTAAAGCAATCGCGTGTTCAATATGCATACGCTTGCAACTGCAGATGCGGCTACTTTCTTTGGTTGAAGAAGAACTCGGTCTAAATATTTGCTTTTCGCAGCAAATATTTAGGCCGAGTTCTTCTGGGTTTATCTTAAGGCCTGCAAGAATGTCAAATCCCAGTTCAAATCTGACAGGCATCAGACAAAGAAATGCATTTTTTCGACTGCAGCTGAATCACAAATTTGGTATCTCATAAGTTTGTATGGATAGAGTGAAGCAGCACAGGCACATTTACTGATTTACTACACAGCAGTGATTGATTTCTTTTCACAGCTCACGTAAAGGAGCGAATCCATGACCAAGAAATTCCATAAAGAAGCCTGGTCGCCATTGAAACTGGCCACATAACAATCGCATTAAACTCTTATTTATTGATTTAAACATACTGTCAACCCACACTTGTGGGCGATTACAGGGAGGGAATACATCGATAAGAATTGATACGTAAGGAACACTCTAGTATACATGAAAAAAAATGTATCAAAATCATCAACAAGTGGCATGACAAGATACAAAGAACATAAACAGACAAGAAATTTCATAGAACGTAACTATCAAAAGAACTTTCAAGCGCCTTTACATCAGTGCACTCAGCAATATGTTCAGGAAATCCATTCCATCTTTCCATAACATTAGGAAAAAACGAATACAGAAAGACGTTTGTGTCCATGGCATAAGGTCTGATGGCTGCATTCTGATTTATTCTCTTGCCAAGTATTCCAGGTGCTCGTATGTACACGCTTTTATCAATATTTATATGATCCTTGACAATCTGGAATAATAATTTTAGTCTGTTTCTTTGTCGCCTAATTTCTAGTAACTCCAGGTTACACGAACTTAGGATTTCGGTGACTGAGTCTGACTTTTTGTACCTGGAACATATGAATCGTGCTGCCAGTCACTAAAACTTTAGATATCAGCTGTTTCATGCCGAAACAAAAATGCACGTGTCGGGAACGATGTCGAACTATCTTTCATGCAAAGCTTTCGATCGGGATCGAACTTATATCAGACTCTACTGGCTCTATTCTGCGGTTTGCGCGAATAAGCCCACCGCGGTCAAGAAGCACGGGGACACGGGCTCGATCGCGATCGAAATTACATCGCGCGACCCCTTCATTGCTTAATCGGGAACGAACAGTGGCATCGCTGGCAACTTCGACGAATACACGCAAAACAGTCCAGAATGTGGTTGTCGAACGCTCGTGCAAAGCGGAATCATACTTTGCTTGAAACGCGCACAATAAAAATTGGTACACGAACGTCCTGGTTGTCGCGATCAGCAAAACTAGAAGATTGCGGACATTTTGAGACCAAATACTGTGCGCAATAGTAATTCGGATAGAACTTATCGCCCATGAGAGGCCTTGAAAGAATATACGTTTAACGATGCGGAGGCGCTGAAACCGGGGCCGCCACGGGTCACAGGTTCGACGCCATCCACCCCCCCCCCCTTTTTTTTTTTGCGGGGATTAGCATTATACTGCTCGAAATCACGTCGGCAGGGGGCCTGGCGACGGTTGGGTACCTGAAATTCTTTCAGTCGTTCAACTGTCGTTTACGACTCACTCCTACGCCAGAACAGGAATTGGCCTCCCTGGTGAAGTACTTGGCCACCACCTCCCACACGATGTCTACAATTAAACCTTCGCCCTCAGTGTCCAGCAGCTACAGAACATCTGTCTATGGCGGCGGTCAGCCCTGTGAAGCAGCAGAGGGCAGTAATAATCACTGGACCCGGACAGGCCGCCACTGGAAACTAAACATTGGAACGTTCAATGCAAGATCCCTCTCCAGCGAAGCTAGATTCGCGGAACTACTCGAGGAACTAGAAGGAGTTAGTTGGGACGTCATTGGCCTTAGCGAAGTTAGGAGAGCAGGTGAAGCTTACATAGTCTTAAACAATGGACATGTCCTCTGCTATAGAGGATTACCCGAGAAGAGAGAATATGGCGTTGGGTTCCTAATTCACAAAGATATAGCGGGCAACGTAGATGAATTCTACAGCATTAACGAAAGGGTAGCATGCGTCGTAGTAAAACTAAATAAGCGGTATAAACTTAAGATAATCCAGGGATATGCGCCAGCAACGAGCTACGACGACGAACAAGTGGAGCAGTTCAAGTCAAGTCAAGTCAAGTTTATTAAATGCTTCAGTGAAATACATGGTTAGCATATTACAGAAGGAGGTCCCAAAGTTTCAGAGAAACTGACAGGGGGACCTCCTGTGGCTACATAAATGGGTTGTTACAAAAAATGCAGCAAAAGCATAGAGACGCATGAACAATGAAGAACGAGCTTGACTAACAATATCAACAGATCAATACATAATAAAAAGGTAATACTACCATAGGTCGGCGCACTCACTCATGAGTGCACTCACTCGCACTCATTTCATAGACGTGAGTGCGAGTGCGAGTGAGTGCCAATGAGTGTGAGTGGAAGTGAGTGCGAGTGAGTGCAAGTGAGTGCGAGTGGAGGTGAGTGCGAGTGAGTGCAAGTGAGTGCGAGTGGAGGTGAGTGCGAGTGCGAGTGAGTGCCAGTGAGTGCGAGTGGAAGTGAGTGCGAGTGAGTGCCAATGAGTGTGAGTGGAGGTGAGTGCGAGTGCTTGTGAGTGTGAGTGGAGGTGAGTGCGAGTGCCAGTGAGTGTGAGTGCGAGTGAGTGCAGGTGAGTGTGAGTGGAGGTGAGTGCGAGTGCGAGTGAGTGCAAGTGAGTGTGAGTGCGAGAGAGTGCAAGTGAGTGCGAGTGCGAGAGAGTGCAAGTGAGTGGAAGTGAGTGCGAGTGCGAGAGAGTGCAAGTGAGTGGAAGTGAGTGCGAGTGAGTGCCAGTGTGTGTGAGTGGAAATGAGTGCGAGTGAGTGTGAGTGCCAATGAGTGTGAGTGGTATGTATGTATGTATGTATGTATGTGTGTATGTATGTATGTATGTATGTATGTATGTATCTGTGGCCGTCTCGTTAATGGATTGTATACGAAAGTCGCTGTGCCATATGACTGCATGACGAATAAATTGACAGGTCATTATATGAAAATCATGACATGCATGATTTACATGAGACGGACTTGGTGCTCTCCTGGGCCGTTTCGTTAATGGTATGTATACGAAAATCAATATGGCACAACATGACTGCATGACGAACATAAATGACAGGTCATAACATGAAAATCATGACATGTATGGCATGAGCGGCTTGATTTACATGCCACGGTCTTGGTACTCTCCTGCCCAGCTAGCATACAAAGGATTTATGACGACTTCGAAACGGATATCCGAGACGTTAACGTTGCAGACGGCACGCGTAAGAAGCCTTAGTCCTGGATGCGTCGTATATCGTCTGATGTCCGGCTCGTTGCACATGCGCCTTCAAAAAGCTGGTCTTTTCGGCGGCTTCGAGGAGACTCCAATAATCCCATTTTTCGGGATTTCTGAATCCGTTCAAAGACTTGCACGTGCGTCATCAAAAGCTGTTCCTGAAATGTCAGCCGTAATCTGAAAAAGAAGCTGAAATCGGGCTCGGGAACTGGGCGCGCCCACCAAAATTTTGGTCTGGTTGCCACCCTCAGAATATATAAATGATAATCTGACCTCAGAGTCAATGCCTTAGGGGTTCAAATGACGCCAAGGCATTTTTTGCACCCCTAAGGCATTACCTCTGTGGTTCTGAAGGTGTCAACGGGATAATAATTTTGGGGGGCACCCACGAGCCATGGACGTCGTCCCTGCCTTATGGTAGTAGCTGCGACCTGCTATGTTACCAGCTGCACCATAAGGTTTAGGGTGCTTGATGATTGATTGATTTGCGGGGTTTAACGTCCCAAAACCAGTTCTGATTATGAGAGACGCCGTAGTGGAGGGCTCCGGAAATTTTGACCACCTGGGGTTCTTTAACGTGCACTGACATCGCACAGTACACGGGCCTCAACATTTCGCCTCCATCGAAATGCAGCCGCCGCAGCCGGGATTCGATCCCGCGACCCTCGGATCTGCAGCCAAGTACCATAGCCACTAGACCACCGTGGCGGGGCAGGTTTAGGGTGCTGCAGAGTGGGGTTTAGTGCCAGCCCACCTGAATACTTTCGTCCTAGGAAGAAGTGCTGGTGTCGCATTTGCGTGGAACGTTTTTTTTTCTGGTGGGTCAAAGCACCAGCATTGAATGCAACAGAGCAATAGTGCAGTAAGGTAGGCACACAGTTGTCTGCAAAGGCTTCATCAGTCTTAGCATTTAGGTCACAATTAGTTGTCATGCATACAAAAATCAATATAGCTTGTACTTTGTATAGTATGAAGCAAACCTACCAAAAATAGTAGTGACATATCTTTCTACTGTTAAGGATAGAAAGTTTCTTGGCAAGCGGCCTAACAAGGAGGCCCCACTGCCGATGATCATGACGTCAACAACATTTTATTCAACATTTCATTGAGAAACTAACTTATGGTAGTTTAAAAAAAAAGAGAAATGCGAAAAAAATAAAACCACAAATATTCAAAAGGAACTGCAGAAGAAATAATTTAAATATATCTGGAACTTATTAACGACTAGAGGCTTACAGAAAGCGCACTAGTAACAATAATCAAAAGCCAAACGACAATGCATTTCTCAGCATTAGAGCAGCGCATCCTGTTATATGAGCACAGACAGCATTATGGATGACTGTGTGACAGCCACTTTCAGTCATGTTATGCAGTATCTTCGCCACATAAAATCAGTGAGTATGAACGAAGGAATTCAAATATGACCCAGGTATCAAAGTGGAAATTTGCCTAGGCCATCAGCTGATTAAAGAGGCAAGCTTGAAAAGACTACCAAAAGCATCAATCAAGTGACAATGAATACTGACCAAAGTGACCTTCAAAGAAAATATCGCATGAAATATTAACATAATCGTCATAATGAACAACATCACAATGCATAATCTGTCACAGCGAGCAACGTTACATCGAAGCAACCTCAGTTTCATAATGAAGCTACATACTCGCGTGCTTGAAGTCCAATACACTGGAGACAGGTAGAAAGGGTGGCCTGATCTAGTACGCCCCGGCCTTCTACTCTACTTCGGGGACAACGCAACAGGGGAGGAAGAGTGATGAAGCATGAGGATGGGGATAAGAATGAGTGATCCGCATATACATAATAAGACATGACTGCTTGCGCAAAGGGGACATGGACGCCAGTAATCATATTTCATTACGCTTGATACCAACTAGCCCAACTTATGGCAGCTATTCGCTTCTGCAAAACAATGTGCTGTGACGCGGAAAATGTCGACCCGGCTCTCTTGACATAAACACTGGCAATAGTCAAACCCCAGCACGGGTAACTGGGACCTCGCCTCTACTTGAAACGTGATAGGGGCCGCCATTAGTCGGACGAATATGCTGTGCAGGGAAATGCACTCAAAGATTATGATAAAGGTATATTAGTCGCATAATGAAAAGAAGCCACTTTAGTTGCATCTAAGTTTAATAGTCGCTTTTCATAATCCGACACTTTGCGCAGTGGTACTGAACGTCTGGCATACAGTCCATTTCTATTGAAAAAATGACCTTGTAGCATTTGGTAATTCGGTATGGTCCCCTATTTCGGGTGAAATACAGCTTTTCATCTATTGCTTGTACTCCCATATCAGCCAGCCTAGTGGCCGCCGTCTACTGCTGTGGCACGAATGGGGGACAGTCGCGAAATACTATGTGTTCTAGTCTCTGATACATTAGACAGTGCTCACAGTTCGAGATGTACGCGGGACTGCAGAGGTGCGCGTAGTGCCGAGTTAGGTCGGCGACCAGGTGAAACCTGCGCAGTGTACTGGCACCGCTGCCGTTTATTCTACCCAGGAGGAAAAACTCGTGTCACTCTATTTGCCGCAGATGCCTGCATAGGTCGGCGCACTCACTCATGAGTGCACTCACTCGCACTCATTTCATAGACGTGAGTGCGAGTGCGAGTGAGTGCCAATGAGTGTGAGTGGAAGTGAGTGCGAGTGAGTGCAAGTGAGTGTGAGTGGAGGTGAGTGCGAGTGAGTGCCAGTGAGTGTGAGTGGAAGTGAGTGAGAGTGCGAGTGAGTGCTTGTGAGTGTGAGTGCAAGTGAGTGCGAGTGAGTGCGAGTGCGAATGAGTGCTTGTGAGTGTGAGTGGAAGTGAGTGCGAGTGCGAGTGAGCGCCAGTGAGTGTGAGTGCAAGTGAGTGCGAGTGCAAGTTAGTGTGAGTGGAGGTGAGTGTGAGTGCGAGTGAGTGCGGATGCTGGAAATATTTGGGTGAGTGAGTGTGAGTGAGTGTTCCCCTACACTGCCGACCTATGAATACTACTGAAAGAAAAAAAATGCTTGGAAATAATCAAAAGCAAGTGCCAGAACAAGAATAACGGAGGAAGAATAATAAACAGCGCTGTATTACAAACGCAACCTGTTTCATCATCATAGGTGTCAGGTATACGAAGGCAAATGTTACATACGAAAACAACACGTAAAAGTTGAGAGCTGACAACAATTAATCAAACAAATGAGATGGGTTGACCAATCCCTGAACAAAATACTTCTTGCTGCGCGAGGTGAAAACATGAATGTTATGTGATGATTTTAAGTCGAAAGGCAATGAATTCCAAATATCTATGCTTGTAAACGGAGTTGTGAATTTGCCGTAGTTTGTCCTTACGGCCGGCAAAAGAAGATTATTGCGCTGTGCAAAGCGGGTAATGTTGGTATTAGTTAAGTGATGGTGATCGATACATGCAATGGAGATGTCTTTCATGATGAGCCTATAGGCGACTATGGATACTCTATGGCAAAATAACTGTCTTAATGAGAGTATGTTAAGCTCAGAGAAGAAGGAGCTACAGCACAAATGAAATGGACTGAAAGTCATTAGTCTGACTGCTTGATTCTGAAGTCGCTGCAACCGTTCAATGTGTGTGAAATATGTGTTGGCCCAAGTTGATACACAGTACGAAATATGGCTATGAATGTAGGCAAAATACAAGGAACATGCGATGTGTGGCGGAAAAATAGGTTCTTGTCGTGATGATAACATGGATTCCAAATGCAATCTTTTTAACGAGTGATGCGGCATGTTTATGAAATTTTAGTTCTGTATCTAAAATGACGCCAAGAAACCGCGCTTCACTGGAAATTTTTATGACAGAATTATTGATGTGAATGGCAGGTGATACGTCAAGTGAGGCTCGTGGGGAATGTAACACCATAAAGGTGGTTTTAGTAGCGTTGATCTGTAGCTGATTGCCTTTGCACCATAAAGACACGCTATGTAAATCTGTGTTAAGGTGAGTCTGGAGTGTAGAAACTGATTCAGCTGATGTAAAGATGGTTTTGTCGTCAGCATATAATATGCATTTTGTCCTAGTTAGAATTGTAGGTAGATCATTAATAAACATCAAAAATAAAAGTGGGCCTAAAATTGATCCCTGTGGCACACCTACATTAATTAACTTGTGCGATGAAAGATGGCCGTTAACGTGTACCGTTTGAGGCCGATTGCTGAGGTAACTTAATAAAATTTAGTGGCGGACCAGACATGCCGAATGATTCGAGCTTAGCAATTAGTATTTGATGATTTATGGTGTCAAAAGTCTTCGTGAAATCGATAAATACAGATCTCACAAGTAGTCCTCTGTCGATAGCTTGTTTAATTTCCTCAGTTAGGGTAATCAGTGCCAGCTCAGTTGAATATCCTTGCCGAAATCCGAATTGATGTGGAGACAAAAGGTTAAATTTTTCAAATATCGCATTAATCTAATGTGAAATAGCTTTTCGATAACCTTACCAAAGAAAGGTAGAATACATATTGGCCTGTAATTATGTACAGAAGTCGTATCGCCCTTTTTAAAAACTGGGACTATTTTACCGGCCTTGAGGCAGCTCGGAAACACACCCGCAGAAAACAGTTTGTTGATAATTACTGCCAGAGGTGGGGATATTATGTTTGAAACTAGTTTTGCTTTAAATGGATCGATATGATCTAATCCAGCACCTGTGGTCTTCAATGACATCATAACCTGGAAAATTTCATCTGCAGACGTCGGATGCAAGTAAAAAGACTGACTGCACCGTGGCATATCACGTAAATGACTTGGTGATTGCTGCGTATCCGCAGTTGCGCAGAAATGCACACTGAACGCCGTGGCCACTCTTTCAGGGTCTATAAACATTTCGTCGCCTTGCTTTATTTTTATTGTGGGCGCTGAGTACTCCTTTTTATTCAAAAATTCATTAATGATTTGCCAGCAGCGTCTCGTGTTACCTATGTTTTTTACAATGAGATTCTGGTAGTAATTGCGCTTAGCGCTCCTTAGTAAAGAAGATAATGTCGCTGAGTATTTCTGGAAGCGGGATTTTAATGCGAGATTGAAAGGCTGCGACTTTAATTTCTTATGAAGGTTATTCTTTTTATTAATGGACTTCAACAATGAGTTGCTTATCCATGGATTTCTGGCTGTACGATGCCACTTCGTCACAGTAGTGGAAGTGCTGCATGCTTCTATACCTGAGGCTATTACTTCTGAGAAAGACTCAAAAGCCTTTTCCGCGCAGTCCTCATTAGTCACCGATGTCCAGTCTACTGCTGTGATTGTACAAATTTGTCTGAATTGAATCGGCCTTTTGTGAAGATGTTATTGGCCTTGCTATTTTTGGAACCCAGAATGTAGAAAACTGGACTATGATCTGTAATGCAATGATCTATCGCACCTGCAATGGGATCAGCTGAAATATTGGAGAGAATATGATCTATTAGTGTGTAAGAACCTAGGAAATCATTTCTAGTTGGTACTGAAATATGCGAAGTAAAGCCAAAGCAATATAAACAATTCATATATTCTAGGCACGATGCACTATCAGGATCAATGATGTTTATGTTGAAATCACCACATAAGACAACGTTCTTATTTTCTCTCACTAGGTTATTAAAAATGTTGCTTATTTGATCGCAAAAATCAGAATACGATGAAGAAGGTGATCGATAGATGGAAGCTATAATAGTATTACGGCTATTAACCGGTATAACACAATGGTTAAATTCAAGCCAAACCGATTCACATAAAATATTATTGAACGTGATGTCAAGGCGACGTGTATATGTTAGGGATGAGTTGACAAGTATGGCACTACCACCACCACGACAGAACTCACGATTGCAGTATTCAGAATAATACCCTGGCAAACCATACAAATTACCCTCGTTGCCCGATATCCAAGTCTCAGATAAACGTATGACAGAGAATGAATGATCAAGCAAGGAAAGCAACGCAACAAGATCATCCTGATGCTTTCTAAGACTGCGAATATTTAAGTGTAGTAGCGACAGTGATGGCGACGTTTCGCGTAACAATTCTGATGTTTCCCTGCACGAGAACGCAGCCATGTTGATCTAAGATTGGTTTAAATATGAGGGCTGATAGGATATCAAGAAAATATACGAAGATCTTCTGCACATGCAATTCGAAACACGCGACTGTCATCCGCTTTCCTGGCTTTGATTGTACAATTGTCGGTCCAAAGATGTTTCCACTGGTTTGTTTTCTTAAGCGCAATGGCCTGTGCAAAAAGACGCTTTCGCTCTGGCGTGAGGTGATCGTTCACATACACAGGTTTAGGGCCTGTGCTATGAGGAAATCCTATATCTGCGGCAGAAAGCCGCGCCTTTCTTGCCTTCTTAGCGAACTCAGCCTTCTTGTTCCTCGAACAGAATCGCGCAATAATGTTGCTTCCATTCTTTGCGGGCACGCGATGTGCGGTGTCAATGTCCGTATCAGCAACTGGACAACCAATCTTCTCACCTATAACTTTGACGACTGCCAGGCAGTTTTCGCCCTTGGTCTCGGGGATGCCTTTCAGTTCAACATTATTGAGTCGCGAATATTGTTCAAGATCACACATCTGTTTACTGAGTTTTATATTTTCATCTCTCAGGACCTTGTTTTCTTTGGTTAGTGCCGCATTGTCATTCTTCACACGTTCACAGAGGTCATTAAACATCACATGGCTTGCTTTCAGCTCTGCAACCTCCTGCCAAAGAGCCTGTAATTCCTTTGCTAGTTCCGCGCAAGTTTGGACCGACAGGGTAGCCAGCCGGTCTCAGCACTGGCTAACATCCCTGTCTTTCCTCCTTTCTCTTCCTCCTCCTCCGCGCAAGTCGGCATTTTCAAGATAAGTAATGAAGAAATATAAACACAAAATACAATACACAAAGCAAAATAAATAAAAACTATACTAACTATACTAAAGGCAGCAGTGGAAGCGGGGAAAGAAAGCAAGACAGAAAGGAGCGTATCGAGAAGCAACGAACCTGGACAGAGCGAGCACAATGGTCAATGCATGCTTGTACACGGTCGCAACCACTGCTGCCAAAACGACGAACGATGGCCAGCGATGGCGTATTTGTAGGGCTCCTTGTCCGGTAGATGGCGAACGTGGTGGCTGAAGTTCAATGACGTAGTTGCACGTGCCGAGGATACAGCAGCAACAGCTAAGCAGTGCTGTCCAGCGAGCCGTGCAGATAATGTTCACCACCTAGACAGAGCGAGCACAATGGTCAATGCTTGTACACGGTCGCAACCACTGCTGCCAAAATGAACGATGGCCAGCGATGGCGTATTTGTAGGGCTCCTTGTCCGGTAGATGGCGAACGTGGTGGCTGAAGTTCAATGACGTAGTTGCACGTGCCGATGATACAGCAGCAACAGCTAAGCAGTGCTGTCCAGCAAGCCGTGCAGATAATGTTCACCACCTGGACAGAGCGAGCACAATGGTCAATGCTTGTACACGGTCGAATTAGCATTAACGAAAGTACGCACACAATACACAGTAGTCATGGGGGATTTCAACGCCAAAGTAGGGACAAAACAAAGTGGAGAGCAGGCGATTGGCAACTACGGCGTCGGCTGTAAAAATGACCGTGGGGATATGCTCGTACAATTTGCCGAAAGAAACCGACTCCGAATAATGAACACGTTTTTCAAGAAACACAAGAATAGGAAGTGGACGTGGAAAAGCCCTAACGGGGAAACAAAAAATGAAATCGACTTTATAGTGTGCGAACAACCAGGTATAATTGAAGACACAGAAGTAGTGGGGAAGATAAAATGCAGCGATCACAGATTAGTAAGAGCAAAGATTGTACTTAACCTAAAGAAAATAAGAACTAAATTATTTACTAGAAAAAAATGTAATCTAGAGGTAATCAGAACGAAGAACGAAGAATTTAAAGTCGCCCTAAGCAACAAGTTCGAGGCCTTAGGCGAAAATGGTGACGATGTAGAAGAAATAAACAAAACTTTAACGAAAACAATCCTTGAAACAGCGATAGAACTCGGGGGCAAAACAGCAAAGCAAACAACAAATAAGTTGTCCCAATCTACCAAGGACTTAATAAAAAAACGCCAACAAATGAAAGTAACTTCGCCAAAAGATAAGATTGAATTGGCAGAACTATCAACGTTGAACAGTAAAGCCAGGCAAAGAGATGTAAGAAACTTTAACACGAGAGAAATAGAGAAAGCAGTAGAAAAAGGCACCAGCATTAAGTCGGTCAAAATGAAACTGCACTTAGGACAAAACAAAATGCATGCGCTAAAAGATAAACATGGCAACGTTATCAATAATTTCAACGAAATAGTAAAGCTAGCAGAAGATTTCTACTCTGAACTGTACAGTTCTCAGACAGACCATACAACCTTAAAAGAAATAGAATCAGCAGAAGATACTGAAATTCCATGTATAACACCTCACGAAGTCAAAAAAGCTGCCAAAGGCATGTCCCGCGGTAAAGCAGCCGGTGAAGATGGTATAACAGCCGACTTGATCAAAGACGGAGGAGATGTTTTACTTGAAAAACTTGCATCGCTCTTCACGAAATGTGTCAAGACATGTAGTGTACCGCGCAGTTGGAAAAATGCTAATATAATCCTTATCCTCAAGAAAAGTGACATAAAGGAGTTAAAGAATTACAGACCAATTAGCCTACTCCCAGTAACATACAAGCTATTTACAAAAGCAATTTCTACGAGGATAAGAGAAACCCTCGACTTTAACCAACCGAGAGAATAAGCTGGTTTTAGGAAAGGTTACTCGACAATGGACCACAGCCACGCTATCAACCTAGTAATTGAGAAGTACGCCGAATATAATAAACCTCTTTATATGGCGTTTATCGACTACGAGAAAGCATTTGACTCCATAGAAATACAAGCAGTTCTAGAAGCTCTACGACGACAAGGGGTACCTGGCGTATACGTGAAAACCATAAACAACATATACAAAGATTGCACAGCCACACTACTCCTACATGAGAAAAGCAGAGAAATCCCGATCGGGAGAGGTGTGAGACAGGGAGATACGATATCCCCGATGCTATTCACTGCATGTTTAGAGGAAATCTGTAAACGTCTAGACTGAGAAGACAAGGGAATTCGAATAGATGGAGAATATCTCAGCAATTTAAGATTTGCAGACGACATTGTACTCTTTAGGAATGATGGAGACGAACTACAAAACATGATTGATGACCTAAACAAGGAAAGTATTAAAATTGGGTTAAAAATGAATAGGCAAAAGACCAAAGTTATGCTTAATAGCCTAGCTAAGGAACAGGAATTTAAAATCGACAATGAACCCTTACAATGTGTAAGCGAATACGTATACCTGGGACAGTTAATAACAGGAACTCCTAACCATGAAAAAGAAATTCTCCGTAGAACAAGGAGGGGCTGGAGCGCATTCGGAAGGAATTACGAAATCATGACTGGAAACTTACCGCTCTCACTAAAGCGAAAAGTATTCAATCACTGCATTCTCCCAGTACTAACGTACGGTGCCGAAACGTGGAGGATAACGAAAAAACTAGAGATGAAACTAAGGAGCGCGCAACGTGCAATGGAAAGAAAAATGATAGGGGTAACGCTAAGACATAAAAAACGAGCAGAATGGATCAGAGAACAGACAGGAGTAGCCGATATTATTATATCAATTAAAAGAAAGAAGTGGACCTGGGCAGCACATGTCATGAGGAGGAAAGATAACAGATGGACTGTAAGAGCGACGGAATGGATAGCAAGAGAAGGAAAACGCAACAAAGGCAGGCAAAAGGTTACATGGAGCGATGAAATTAAAAAGTTTGCGGGCACAAAGTGGAACCAACTCGCTCAGGATATGGTGGAGTGGAAATCGTTGGGAGAGGCCTTCGTCCTGCAGTGGACCTAAACAGGCTGATGATGATGACGAATGGCACTACGGCGCCCGCACGCGCATATGATCCACATATAAAGAAATGATCAAGGTTCATAAAGGAGCACAAATGACGAGACCGTAGTGACCGCTAGTCCAGGCGAAGCTCAGTAGCAGTCCCAAATAAACACCTTAGAACGATTCACTACTGAAACAACCACAGTGAGACAGGCTGCGACCACCACGCACACGCCACAAACAGCCCTGCTCCATCACAAAATACGTAAAAAAAGTGTATAGACGATCAAAAAACGCGACGTGGGCAACGCAGGTTGCCTGTCCCGTCTTACTAAAATTTC
>JABSTT010002728.1:0-48127 GCA_013339685.2 Hyalomma asiaticum | reverse complement strand
TTGCGTGCATTTCTTTAGCGGCCGATAACGACCCTAGTTGCCATTTCTTTGCACATTTAGTCATAATCTAACAAAAGGAAAGGTGTACTGTGATACCTTTATTGCTGCCGAACTTTAGATCGCAGTGTGTTATTTTGTTATGTGCTTTAAATCTCCTTGTTGTATTTGGTGTGGCATGAGTATGCAAGATATAGTTCTGCCTTATGAGCCGAGTACCATACATTTTTCTCTCTTTGGTTGCCCCGACACATACAGGATGTCCCACCTAAGTGTAACCAGGTTTTCAAAAATGATGGAGCGTCTTAGTGATTTGCAAAAAAACTCACACATGTTGAGGATCAAGTGCCCTAGTGTTACGATTTCTTTTTTCGTTTTCCAAAATCAATAAATTGGCCGAAACTAATGAGACAACTTGTTTAACTATTCGCTTCAGCAAGACATTGGTCGCTGAGATACTTGTAGATCAAACTGAAATGTGAAATGGTCTGCTTGTATGTGCCGTGAAAGGAAAGCCCGCGATATACAACAATAACCGTTTGATAGCGCCACTAACTTAGCGCTTCGAGGCAGCCGATCAGGGAAGAACGTCCGCTGTCTCTGCAGCGCTGTCCGAGACAATCTTTGGCGTTTGTGGTGGCCACAAGATACGTGTTTGTGCGTGCGCGGGCTTCATTCGACGAATCGAAGAGAATAATATCTTTATGCAGCCTACATTCCCATGTTCCCACATTTAAATAAACAGCACATCTTTATGCAACGTCACTACGGAGCGTAATAATGCACTTTCATCGTCACTCGCACTGTGCGTCTGATTGCTACAGCGCTGCAGGTACAAGCGCATGTATAGGTTTTTTTTCGCCGAATTAGTGGCGCTGTCACGTGGTTACTTTTACATTTCGTGGGATTTCTTTAACGGTACGTATCAAAATACCTATCAATTTTGCTTAAAGGAATTTTTTTTTTTTGATCTACAAATTTCGGGGCATTGACATTGTGAAGGAATTGGGCGCACGCAAATATGAATTTGTTGTATCGACAATTTCTTACTGAAGCGAACAAATAGAAAGTTCGGTAATTAGTTTATTCTAATTAATTTATCATGAAGAATGAAAAAGACTCGTAACACTAGGGACTTGATCCTTTACACGGCCGAGTTGTTGCAACTCGCTAGCACGCTCCGTCATTTTTAAAAACTAACTAACATTACGTTTAAAAATTACATTACGTTTAAGTGGGACGCCCTGTATATCGGTTTTATTTCGCTATGCTAAAACTCTACTGAAATGTTTCAATGTGTGCGCAGAAAATATATCGCACAGCCCAGCCGCTGTTGTGTTTTAAAAAGGAGTTTCATGACAACAGCCCAGTAGGATGAACAGCCCTTTAACCGTTAAATGAAGCAGGTAGCTTTGTTAGCTTCGTGATTTGTCGACCGGAAGCAGAAAGAGGTTGTCCAAAACACGGTAACACGCAGGGTGCGTCAGTTAACAATTACGCCAGGCGTTTATAAAAATTCACGAGTGAACTTCAATGACGCTACCATATTGGTATTGTTGGCTGTTATCTTGTCCATCTCAGGCTATTGTTTCAATGAACTGAGGTAATTAACATTATAGTTATCTAAGTTTCAAGCAGTTGCGTTAAACACAAATTGCCTACATTGGGAATTTTTGCAGCATGTAAATATTGTCCTGATAATGTAAAATCATGGTAATAGGTTCAGTGGCTTTTACGTTTTTTGGGCTCCTAAAAAGGTCTGGGAGATTCGAAAAAGTACCACGTGACGAAGCGTTTCGAAGACTTGTCATCAGCACTCTCAAACATGCTACAACAAGATGATCGGTGATGCGCGAAGGCACACAGCACTGGACACGCCACAAGCGTATTGACAACACGTGGCCACACTTTACGCCCTCTCGGCTACTTGATGCGTACGGTCTATGTGCATCATCGATCGCTTGTTGGTATATGTTCGAAGGAGCTGATGTCACTGCACGCAAGTGCCCAGTCCCGTCGTATATTCGAACCTTGCGCACTTTCTTTACGGGGTCCGACAGCACTTTAAACAGCAAAGCTTTTTAACAAATCGTTCCTTTGTCCGGAGAACCAAAAAAAAAAAATGTCATCACCTTAGTTCATGTCCCAAGAGACCGGGCGAACTATGCAATGCCGAATGCACAGTTGTGATGATGATGATGTTCCCGAACACATACGACGCTACGACATGCGCGCTTCTTTCTTCTCCTGCGCACATGGCCGAAGCCCACTACTATACACTGGCAAAACGGCGGCTGGCGGCCGCAAGCAGGAGAAAGAAAAATCCTGTATGCGTTGATATGCCTGGTGCACAGTGTCTCGCGAAGCTCTGCGTTTGTGCATTGCTTCGCACTGCGAGAGCATGCGTCCTCTCACGGCGCGAGGCTATGCACAACGCATGCAGCCATGGGTAGCCCGAAACTAAATCGCACTCGCGAGGAAGAAACCTCGATCCGAAAATCGAAGGCTTGCCGCTACGCGAGAACGAAATCGACGGCGCGGAGCAGATCTGGAATACGTGGTCAAGTTCAACCTCGTCACAGCAATAAGCATGTCACCGATTAGCTTCGCTGTGCATGAGCTTTTCGCGGCTTAGTGCAAGCTTGAAGCCCTCTATTCTTTTTCTTTTCTTTTTTTTTTCTGGGTAGAGTCAGAAAGAGGTGCCGATCAGTCGTGAAGGGCTGCTGTGAACATTTGGGCCAAATATTATTGCACTGCACACTCCAGGGAATCCAAGATATTGTTTCGAGCACAGCTGGAAAGCGCCCGCTCTTCTTTCAACAAATGACATCAGTGGAGGCGCCGGCTAATTCGCTTGAAAAAAAAAAAAATAAAGGAGCAGCGTTGGCTGATTTCAGGAGAACGGGAGATAATCTGCTATGCTTTATTTGTTCGTTTTAAATTAAACAAATGAAGGAAATGGGCGTGTATCTCTTAAAGGAGTGAAAAAAAGCAAGTGGCGTAGTCGTAGCCCCGGTGACGTCACTTACTGAAATTAAGAGCAGGCGCTTTCCAGCTGTGTTTAAAACCAAATTGCGAATTGAGTGGTGCGTGCAGTGCATTAATATTTCCCTGACATATTCACAGGAGCATCCTCCATAGACCTGCGCCGTTCTCTGACTATATTCAAAAAGTGTTGTAACTTGTAAGGCCCCTTTAAAATCCCGGAAAAATTGAAACCGATGCACTATTAAAGGGGTCGTGAAAAGAATTTGGAGATGCCGGTTTGTAATTTTCACTGCTTCAATACGCATTCGACAAGCCGATTCCGAAATATTTCGGCGAAATATTCAGTGCACATTTAACAACGCCCGTTTTAAATCTCAGCTTTCTTGCGCTCCCGAAACGACTATGCGACACTACCGGCCGGCGTGGTACTATTTGGTGACGTTGAGTTAAGATACTTTTAAGTTCAAAGGCACAGTGAACTCGCGTTTGCTCTAAAGGAATCAATTTACTTGAAAGCTAGAAAGGAAGAAAATACTTGGAAACCGTGCGGTGCCACCATTCGGAAGAAAAGCGGTAGCACGGTTTGTTTTCCCATGGCCTCCGAGGGCGCGCAAATCTCTGAGGCATGACGGCTACTAAGATGACGTCATCTGCAGAGTTGAGGGGAACGCGCGCAGTGAAACCGAAACCGCGTTTTTTATCGCTCTAAATCAACGCACTCGGTGCAACGGAACAATGCATATTGTTGATTGGAGGGTCAGGACCCCGAATACGCACTTAGTACAAAATGTTCAGAAAACGTTTCACGACCCCTTTAAAGTACGTTACTTTAAATGTTGTGATTCAAAATAAGGGCATAGAGAGGGAGCATAACCAGAAAGGTGTCTGCTTTTGCTATGTTCTTTTCACCTCTTGTTCGTGCTAGAGATGGTGACATTGCACTCATATATCACATTCAAATGCCTAGGTTCGCACTGTTGAGCTAAACCGACGGGTGTCACACCTAGCGGCTGTTGCAAGCGCACTCCCACTACTGCACAAATTTGTCCGCTTTATAGCTTTGAAAAGTGTAGAGCTTCAAGGAGACACGGGTAGAGGTATAGCTACACTAGTGGTGAAGGGTCTCTCTTTTATAGAACACACCGTACCACAATACAAGCGAGGCCTAGAGGCACAACTAGTAGAAATCATCCCAGGGCAAAGATCTCGAACCTGCGTCTTGCTACTGAACGTATACAGCTCACCCAGGGACAGGCAACGGGACTTCGATAATCTCTTCATGACGACCATGCGGAAAGCTGGAAACAAGCCCCTGGTCATAGCCGGAGACTTTAACGCCCCCAACACGGAATGGGGTCACAGCTACAACACGGCCAAAGGTACTAGACTAGCCAACCTGGCTGCAGAATTGGACTCACACTGATCACGGACCCAAGATTCCCTACCAGAAGAGGGGACTCGGTTCAGCGCGACACCACACCGGACCTCACCTACCTAAAGAATACGGACGGCTCGTGGGACAACCTGACAGAGGACCTGGGCAGTGATCACTATATACTAGAAATTGTCACAGAAGCCAAGCCCCCACCAACCAACAAACACCGGTTTGTGGACTGGGACCTCTTCAGACGCATACGCGAGGAGGAGGCCAACAGTGAAGAGAGCTACGCGGAACTAATCCCACACCTACAGCTGGCAGTGGAAAAAGCCACCAAAGAGATAGAAACGCAAATTGAGGTCCCGAAGATGGACTCCAGGCTAGCGCATATGCTTGAAGCCAAGAACGCGTTACTCGGAAGATGGCGTACGCACCGCCTCAACAGGCGGCTACGAGCCAAAATATCCGCGCTCAATAAGGAAATAGAAGCATACGCCAAAGAACTCGTGAGACAACAGTGGGTCGAGAAATGCAACGAAACTGACAGCAAAATGCGCCGGGGCAGCAAGTGGGGCCTCCTCAAAAGTCTCCTCAATGACAAAACGTCTAGAGGGGCAGCCATGCTGGCCACAGACCGCATCATTAACAAGAAAATAGGCACGGGAAGCTCCAAAACGAGCTCGTTAAGGAACTCGCCAATATCTACCTGCCCATCAGAAGCAAGAATGCCACTGCAGGAAACAAGGACAACGGGTACAAAGGCGAAGACAGGCCGGAACTTGACGAGCCTTTCACGATATCCGAAGTTCGGCACGCATTATTTAATCTTAACGGAAGGTCAGCTCCAGGTCCCGACGGAATCACCAACAAACTGTTACGGAACCTGGACGACAAGGCCATAGATACCATTACAGTAGAAATAAACAAAATCTGGAAGGAAGGTCAAGTGCCCCGGGAATGGCGCACTGCGAAGGTTGTACTCATCCCGAAACCCGGAAAGGCGCCGGAGATGCGCAACCTACGACCCATTTCACTCACATCGTGCCTTGGCAAGGTGGCAGAGCACGTTATTCATAACCGCGCTATGGAATACATCGAACGCAACGATCTCTTTCGCCACAATCTCATTGGGTTCAGACGAGGCCTGTCCACACAGGACGCTCTCCTCCTCATACAGAAGGCCGTCATAGACAACCCATCGCGCGACGTTAAGGGAATCCTCGCGCTAGACCTAGCCAAGGCCTTCGACACTGTCTCGCACAAACACATTCTACAGGAGATCTCGTCGCTGAACCTGGGAAGATGCTTTCATCGGTTCGTGCAGTCCTTTCTGACGGACCGTGAGGCGCAACTCAAGTTCGGTTCAATCACGAGCGAAGCTTTTGCCCTAGGTGACAAGGGAACACCACAAGGATCGGTGCTATCACCTTTACTCTTTAACATCGCCATGCACAGGCTGTCCGAATTGCTTAGTAAAGTACCTGGCATCGGCCACGCAATATATGCGGACGATATTACAATATGGTGCAAAGGAGGATCGTTGGCTACGCTCGAAGAATCCCTGCAAGAGGCTATGAATGTCACAGAACTGTTTTTGGAAAGTACGGGACTAACACTATCTGTGGAAAAATCGGAACTACTTCTGTACCGAAAGGCCCGACAGGGCATGAGATTCTCGGAAACACTAGACTCAGTACCCGTCCAAGTCAAAACCCGATTCGGAACGCCGATCCCGAGAGTCAAAACTATAAAAATCCTTGGCATGTGGATTGACGCGCGAGGATGCAACGCAGACGTCATCAAGCGGATAGAAACTCAAGCTAACAGCATGCTACGTATGATCTCTAGAGTGACAAGCAAGCACGAAGGCCTGAGAGAGGACCTGTTACTCAGGGTCTTCGACGCCTTCTTCATCAACCACGTTAATTACGCGGCCCCATACATGAGCTGGACCGAAACTGAAAAACGAAAACTCGATGCTCTCATTAGAACTGGTCTCAAAAGGACCCTGGGCTTGCCGCAAACCACCGGCACGGAACGGCTCCTAGAATTAGGTCTACACAACACCATAGACGAACTCGTCGAGGCGCACTTCACGGCACAAAGAACACGCCTATCAAGCACTAAAGCAGGAATAAAAATACTAGATGAAGCTGGGATGGCCGCCCTCCCCGGAATCGAGCTCAAGGAGCGCACCATGCTAACGTGCAAAGAGAGGGAGGATATACAGGTAGACCCCATCCCTAGGCACGTACATCCCGTGCACCATGCAGGAAGGAGAGTGGCCCGGGCCAGGGCGATCATCCGCGGCATCAGAAACAGGGACGCAACGTTCTTCGTTGACGCGGCAGAATACCACTGTGAAACGGCTTTTGCCGTCGCCGTCGTCGACGGTGGAGGCAATCCAATCACGACCGCAACGATCCGTACAAACAGCGTGAGCGTTGCGGAGGAGGCGGCCATAGCCCTGGCACTTCAAGCGGCAACCACACCAGCGACAATCTATTCAGACTCGAGAACGGCTGTTAGGGCCTTCTCCGCGGGCACGGTCTCATCATTGGCCGCCCGAATAGTCCGAGCAAGTCGGAACAATCCGCGCTGGACCGGGGACCACAACATCTCCTGGTTCCCGGCGCACATGGAGGGTCTCAGCGTGTTCAACCCCAACATCGCCGCCCACACCCTCGCGCGTGAATGCACGAACCGCGCGAGGATAGAAGAGGCGACTGAAGAGGGGCTGAGTCTGGAAAGGGACCCACTGACGACGTATCACGAGATTACAAATCACTACAGGCTGGGGAGGAGGCTTTACCCACTCCCCAACGCGCGATTGAACAGAGCCCAGGGTGTTACGCTCCGGCGCTTGCAAACTGGCATCTATCCCAGCCCACGCTCATACCACAGGATAGAGCCGGATTTCCCACCGGGCTGCCCCAAATGTGGCCTCGAGAGCTGCAACTTACAACATATGCTCTGGCAATGTCCCGCCAACGCGCGTGAGCGATTCAACGACGAGGAGTCGTGGAGTGGTGCCTTACACAGTCCCGACCTGGGGCTACAACTTTTGGCTGTCCGGAGGGCCCGGGCCATAGCGGAGGAGCTACATCTTCCCGTGCCGACCTGGGTGGAGCCACCGACCGGGTGAAGAGATGGAGCCTCTTCGCTTCCACCCCTGATCCCGATCCCTTTGGTCCTTTTCAATAAAGTTCCTCGCTCGCTCGCTTGTCTTGAATCTTAGGTGCTGTACGCGGTTGACGTACAGCATAGTGGCGTACACTCAGTCTTTATATCCTGCCCAATCAGTCAACACAAACCGCATCAGTCGCGTGCCTCAAGGCCCAGCTTCCTCTGCCAAATACTGCGGTACGGCGCGGCCGTTGGCGTAGAAGCGAATTTCAGAAGCAAATTAAACGATAAAATGGTCTTGTTTCAGTATTTTCACTTGTGCTTTATTATTATTATTATTATTATTATTATTATTATTATTATTATTATTATTATTATTATTATTATTATTATTATTGATGTTAACGCACACGCAGAATGAGATAGAGGAAATAGCAAGTAAACAGTATTGTTCGATCTAATTCTTCAGTGTAGATGGTTGATTGATGCTCGTTGAGTGGAAGAAACGCTTCGATATTTTCACGTTATTTATTTACATGCATTTGCAGTTTTAAACAAACGTAATTCCAAGTGCACCAAACAAATCTCTTCGGAGCGGTCGTCGTTGGGTCCCTTCTCATCCGCTCTCCGAGTCGTTCTTGTCCTTCGTTCTCACGGTCCCGCTTCTACAATCCCTTTGTTAGCTCCCCCCGTCTGTCCCTCTCTCACTAGTTTGAGTGACAGTTGTCGTGCAGTACTTAGAAGCATTGTTAGAAAAGGCAAAGCCCCGGCTAATGATCGTTCCGTGGTTTTCAAGAAACGCAAATTATATATAAAAAGGAAAAGGAAGGGCGCGCACCTGCATTCTCAACAAGTATAGCGCAACGTTGCATTAGAACAACGTGTGCGGTGCAGGGATACGTTAGTTCGAATGGCCCACACCACAGTACTGCGGCCAAAGAACACATGGTTGGCGTGCTGCCGGCAGGCCTCGACACAGTGGAATGCAAACCACAGTGCACATACGCGGGCGACTCGCAGAATTATCCTTCGTAAACAGTTCCACTGCCTCTTTTTAAGCTTTGGCGACAACAGCTAGCGTTGTGTTTCTGACACGTTCATGCCGATTATATATATTGTGATGTATAAAAAACAGAGAGCTCGCCGTGCCGAAGACGCTCGCGCTGGAGGAGCGCAGGGCAAGCGAAGCAGAGAAAGACAAGGTCAGAATAGAACAGCCGGCCTGCAGCGAAGGCGCTGTGTCTACGTCTCGTTCATTATAATATATAAATATTGTCTTCAGTGCGAATTCTTCTGTTCCTTGTTTCGTTATTTTGCCTTTCTTTTACTCCAGCAAAAAACGTTTGTTCATTGCAGCCTAAATAACTGTACATTGTGAAAAAGTGCTTATGGTTGTGCTTGTGCATATTACTGCATTGTACTGCAATTATTGTACTATTTCTTGCCACTTTTGGTGCTTTATTTGTTTGTGTGCCCTGTTTGCACGCTGTGCGAATCATGCAATAAACTTTTATACAGCATTTGTTTCTCAATGTTTTATCTTGATGATGGGGTAAAACGATCACTCACAATGCACCACACATCTCCAACCAGGCCGATTAATAAATACCATTTAAATGTCTGAAAAGAGGCATGCAGAGACTAGCCAGCCGGAGCGGGAAGAAAAATACACAGAGGTACTCCTGGCGCGCCACACAGAATTCCTGGCCCGCCGGACTGAAATAATAAAATATAATCCGGATGCACCACACAATGACTCCGGTCAGCCGGAGTGAAAAACAGCAATAATTAGTCCGGAGGCGTCACGTAAAAACTCCGGCGCGTCGGAGTAGCATACAGCAAAATGTAGTCCGGAGGCAGCATACAATAACTCCGGCTAGCCGGAGTGAAAAACAGTGAAAAGTAGTCCGTAAGCACCACGCAATAACTCCGGCGAGCCGGAGTGAGAAATAGCAAAAGGTAGTCCGGAGGCACCACGCAATAACTCCGGCCAGCCGGAGTAAAAGCTTTACTCCGGAGGTCCGGAGTAGAAAAAACTCCCAATAGGGGGGTCGCTAGAGGACAGGCATTTTACTCCCACCTGGGAGTATTTTTCTTTTACAGTGTAATATGCTGTAACCATGGATACGATTTGCTCGCATTATGCTCAAGCATAATGGTTCGAGATAAAGTCCAAACAGGAGTGGAGACATTGGGCAGCCTTGCTTTACAGACGAGCGAATAGAAACAGGTTTTGAGAGATGACCATTGATAATTAGGCGAGTCGAACAGTCACTATAACAAAGTCGGACACTCTTGAGCAAGACAGAGCCAATATTGATATGCTCCAGAAGAGAAAACAGGAATGAATGACTGACGCGATCAAAGGCTTTTGCGAGATCTACCTGAAGCATTGCAAGCTGCTCTTGAGAACTGTAGCAGTACTGGAGGATTGTACGAGCGATATGAATATTGGTCTGTATGGAGCGACCTCGAATTCCACACGTCTGATGAGAACCAATCAGGATCGACATCACAAACTGTAATCTATTTGATAACACTTTTGCAAAAATTTTGTAGTCAACGTTTAAGAGTGCTATTGGTCTGTAGCCCTCAACTGAACGAAGTTTTTCTCTTTCAGTACTTTTCGGAATTAGAACTGTGTGGCTTTTGGAAAAAGACCGCGGGAGCATCTCCATGTCATAACTCATCTTAAAGATGTCCAGCAATAGGGGACACAGGATTGTTTTGAAAGCTTTGTAAAATTCCGCCGCAATTCCATCAGGACCAGGTGTTTTCGACAAGGGCAGTTGATCGATGGCCTGCTCAATTTCCTGCAATGTTATCGGGCTACTGATGGCTGTACAATCTTCGTCTTGCAAAGGGTTTAAAAGAGAAATAAAACTCTCTTGAGCTCGACATCTGTTGTGTCGCGATGCACTAGTTTCTGTTTCGGTTTGCGTGCTTGCGTTGCCGGGTGGCGCCTCGCTCGGCACCGTTGATGATGCGCCGTTAGGGGGCGCTTTAGAGGGCGTACGTGTAGGGGTGTAAATAAAGAGTGTGTGTGGTAAGCCGCGGAGCGAGTGGTTCTTCTGCGGCGCCCTGCGCCCCACCGTTGCGTTCGTGGGCTAGCTGGCGTCCCTGCCGGCCACCGTCATGTTTTCCGCTGCTTCTTCGTGGACCCGCTGCAGTCGCGACGCAACAAATGGCGACGAGACAACGGTGAGAACCGTTACTGCAACGCATTCTTCACTTTCCTGCCTTTCCCGCGCTCCTTCGCGAGCCTAACAACCGTGCTTTGTTCTTGCATGGTGAACGCTGCGTCTGTTGCTCTTCTTCGCCTTCGTCGAACACTCATTGAGGGCCTTCTGCTATTTTCCGCCTCCTCACTGCTTGCTCTGAGATGGCGTCTGGCCATTCCTCCGCCTTTATTTCTGGCCTACGCCCGGGACCCTTCAATCCCATGGTCTGACTGGAAATTAATTTCCAGGCGTATGCAGACGCGGCTTGGCGAGGATGCCAGCAAGCCCGAGCGTCGCAAGGCCCTCCTGCTCAACGCGTTGGGCCACGCCGGCCTGAAGCTCTTCTATACATGGGACGCCGCTAACGCGTCGGCGACGCCAGCGTCTGCCGACGTTTTCAAAGATGCCATCGCCTTATTCGACGCGCACTTCAAGGACGCTACGTGCGACTACGTCGCACGCCTCAAGTTTCAAGAACGCCGACAACTTCCCGGCGAGCCTGTTGCAGATTTCATCATCAGTCTTCAAACGCTCGCCGCGTCGTGCAGCTTCGGCGCGCTTGAAAGCGAAATGATTCGTCATCAACTGTTCACCGGCATAGCGTCGCAAAACGTACGCTGTCGCCTTCTGCAAAAAGGCTCCTCCATATCCTTGGCTGAAGCCATTTCAATTGCGCGGGAGGATGAGCTCGTTCGCGTCCAGTTGGAGCAGTTTGCTCCACATTCTGTACAGCAGCTTTCCGCTGCGGGGCAGCAAGGCGCCCATTCTTTGTCCAGCGCGTCTTGTCAAGATGGCGGCCCTTCTTCATCGGTTCGGCGTGGCGGGAAACATGGCCGTCCATCTTCCCAGTTTCAACGCGGCGGTCAACATGGCCGTCCGCCTGCACATTCCTATGGCGGTCCTCATCATGGCGGATCCTCCGCGTCGCGGGGGCGAGGAAGCCGGCAATATGGCGACTCAGCATCGTCGAATTTCTCCTTTCTGAGCAAGAGCGAGCTTTCGGCTCATTTCAAGGTCCTTCAGCGTCTTTTTCGACGCCACATTGTTTTCGCTGCGGGTCTACCCGCCATTTAGCCAATTTTCCACAATGTCCTGCTCGGAACCGCACTTGTTCGGCGTGCGGCAAAGTTGGCCATTTTCAAAAGGTCTGCAATTCTCTTCTTGCACTTCGTCCTGACGCAGCTTCTTCGTCCGCTTCGTTGAGTGCTACCGCGCAGACCAATACGGTCACTGTCCTAAACGTGGATGGTCTCAACGCAACTTCCGAGCCGAGCATCATTGCTTCAGTGGGCGATGTCCCCTTGTCTTTTCTGGTAGACACAGGTGCTTCAGTTTCTTTAATAAGTGCCGCTGACTTTTATAGTCAGCTTTCCCGGCATTCGGCTCTTGCCTTCTTACATCGTCTTACAAACTTATTCTAAGGGCACAATTGATATTTGGGTCATTTCACTGCCCAGGTTTCGTATCGCAGTCGCACTGCATTGATCACTTTTTACGTCACTGCCAATGGCAGCTCGTTGCTGGGACGTGATGCCATTAAGGCATTATCCATAAATATCCTCGGAGCATCTATGACATGTGCCCAAGTCGACATTCAACAGGATCTTCCGGCCAACGCGCCTTCTGCATTTCGTCACCTGTTCACCAGTGAACTGGGTTGTGTGCGTGGTTTCGTGCATAAAGTGACGCGTCGACCTAGTGTGTGCCCAGTGCGTGCTAAACTGCGCCGTATTCCTCTACTGCTTCGTGAGCAAGTATCGGCAGAACTATCCCGTCTTCAAGCCAACGGAATCATCGAGCCTGTCTCTGCTTCCGACTGGGTCTCCCCGCTGGTTGTCGTCAAGAAAAAGGATGGATCCATTCGCCTGTGCGTGGACCTTCGAGAACCAAACAAGGCGATCATCATCGACGGGTTTCCTCTTCCGCACATCGAGGAACTCTTTCATCAACTGTCCGGCGCGGTATGCTTTTCCAAGTTGGACCTCGCGTCCGCTTATCACCAGGTTGAACTGTCTGAATGCAGTAGAGACTTAACCACTTTCATTTCGCACGAAGGCTTGTTTCGTTTTCGCCGCGTGTGTTTCGGGCTTGCATCTGCCCCTGCTGTGTTCCAGAAAATGATGTCAATAATTCTTAAGGGTTGTAGTGGCGCGCTGTGTTACTTGGATGACATTTTGGTATGGGGCCGAAGCCGCGAAGAGCATGACGCTAACTTGCATACTGTTCTTACTCGTATCAGCGAATGTGGCATGAAACTTAATAATAAGTGTATTTTTGCTGTCAGTGAGCTGCAATTCTTGGGACACAATGTCAGTTCCCGCGGGCTAACACCTGTTGAATCAAAAGTCCAGGCCATTGTTAACGCGCCGCGGCCTACTGATGTCAAAACTTTGCAATCCTTCTTAGGTCTTGTTGGTTACTATGCCAAGTTTGTGTCCTCACTATGCCGATGTGGTTGAACCACTGCGTACCTTACTTCGACAGGGACAGCCTTTTAACTGGTCAGATGAAGCTGAGCGGAGCTTCATTCGAATTAAGTCAATCCTGGCCTCGAAGCCAGTTGTCAGTATCTTCAATGAGAAGCTGCCCATTGTCATCACGACTGATGCATCCGATGTTGGACTCGGAGCAGTGTTTCAACAACAGCTAGGTGATCAACTGATCACCATTGCTTTTGCATCACGCACGAGTGGTTCTTCTTCGGCGCCCTGCGCCCCACCGTTGCGTTCGTGGCTAGCTGGCGTCCCTGCCGGCCACCCGTCATGTTTTCCGCTGCTTCTTCGTGGGACCCGCTGCAGTCGCGACGCAACAAATGGCGACGAGACAACGGTGAGAACCGTTACTGCAACGCATTCTTCACTTTCCTGCCTTTCCCGCGCTCCTTCGCGAGGCCTAACAACCGTGCTTTGTTCTTGCATGGTGAACGCTGCGTCTGTTGCTCTTCTTCGCCTTCGTCGAACACTCATTGAGGGCATTCTGCTATTTTCCGCCTCCTCACTGCTTGCTCTGAGATGGCGTCTGCCATTCCTCCGCCTTTATTTCTGGCTACGCCCGGGGACCCTTCAATCCCATGGTCTGACTGGAAATTAATTTTCCAGGCGTATGCAGACGCGGCTGGCGAGGATGCCAGCAAGCCCGAGCGTCGCAAGGCCCTCCTGCTCAACGCGTTGGGCCACGCCGGCCTGAAGCTCTTCTATACATTGGACGCCGCTAACGCGTCGGCGACGCCAGCGTCTGCCGACGTTTTCAAAGATGCCATCGCCTTATTCGACGCGCACTTCAAGGACGCTACGTGCGACTACGTCGCACGCCTCAAGTTTCAAGAACGCCGACAACTTCCCGGCGAGCCTGTTGCAGATTTCATCATCAGTCTTCAAACGCTCGCCGCGTCGTGCAGCTTCGGCGCGCTTGAAAGCGAAATGATTCGTCATCAACTGTTCACCGGCATAGCGTCGCAAAACGTACGCTGTCGCCTTCTGCAAAAAGGCTCCTCCATATCCTTGGCTGAAGCCATTTCAATTGCGCGGGAGGATGAGCTCGTTCGCGTCCAGTTGGAGCAGTTTGCTCCACATTCTGTACAGCAGCTTTCCGCTGCGGGGCAGCAAGGCGCCCATTCTTTGTCCAGCGCGTCTTGTCAAGATGGCGGCCCTTCTTCATCGGTTCGGCGTGGCGGGAAACATGGCCGTCAATTTCAGTCTCTCCAGTTCGAGACTTTTCCTGTCGCAACGCCGCATTCAGCATTTGAACTCGTCAGTCTTTTATCCGCCCACCATCGAATGGTCAAATCGAGCGTTTCAATCGTGTTCTGAAAGAACACATTCAAATCGCTCATTTGGAACAGCGTTCCCTTAAGCAAGTTTGACTGAATGCTTAGCTTCTTACAGGTTTACACCGCAGGGCGCCACTGGGGTGTCTCCTGCGCAACTGCTTCACGGTCGGCAAACCCCGAGTTGCTCTTGAAATCGTTCCTTGCATCGCAATACACGAGGCGCTCTCGCATGAGCACATTCGTACAGAGCTCTTTCTCGTCAACAAGCTATGAGGCACTATGTGGACAATCGTCGAGTTGCTAAGCATCTAAAGTTCAAGTTGGCGACACCGTGAAGGTCCGAGTTCCAGGGAAACGGTCCCAAGTACCGAGGCCCATACAAAGTTCAGAACAAGTTAGTCCCACTATTTTTCGATTAAGTGGATGGCTCAGCTTTAATAAGTGCCGCTGACTTTTATAGTCAGCTTTCCGGCATTCGGCTCTTGCCTTCTTACATCGTCTTACAAACTTATTCTAAGGGCACAATTGATAATTTGGGTCATTTCACTGCCCAGGTTTCGTATCGCAGTCGCACTGCATTGATCACTTTTTACGTCACTGCCAATGGCAGCTCGTTGCTGGGACGTGATGCCATTAAGGCATTATCCATAAATATCCTCGGAGCATCTATGACATGTGCCCAAGTCGACATTCAACAGGATCTTCCGGCCAACGCGCCTTCTGCATTTCGTCACCTGTTCACCAGTGAACTGGGTTGTGTGCGTGGTTTCGTGCATAAAGTGACGCGTCGACCTAGTGTGTGCCCAGTGCGTGCTAAACTGCGCCGTATTCCTCTACTGCTTCGTGAGCAAGTATCGGCAGAACTATCCCGTCTTCAAGCCAACGGAATCATCGAGCCTGTCTCTGCTTCCGACTGGGTCTCCCCGCTGGTTGTATTCAAGGATGTGATTCTTTGCTATGCGTTCATGCATGTGCTTTTGCATCCCACACCTGCGTGTGAGGGAATTCTTGCTGTGCCCATCTTTGGTGCAACAGTAGGTCTGCAAATTCTTGTGCTTCGCGTTCACTTGCGGGAACGTCTTTAGGAGGGGATGATGGTGTGTCGCGATGCACGTTTGTTTCGTTTCTGCGTGCTTGCGTTGCCGGGTGGCGCCTCGCTCGGCACCGTTGATGATGCGCCGTTAGGGGCGCTTTAGAGGCGTACGGTAGGGTGTAAATAAAGCAGTGTGTGTGGTAAGCCGCGGAGCGAGTGGTTCTTCTTCGGCGCCCTGCGCCCCACCGTTGCGTTCGTGGCTAGCTGGCGTCCCTGCCGGCCACCCGTCATGTTTTCCGCTGCTTCTTCGTGGGACCCGCTGCAGTCGCGACGCAACAAATGGCGACGAGACAACGGTGAGAACCGTTACTGCAACGCATTCTTCACTTTCCTGCCTTTCCCGCGCTCCTTCGCGAGGCCTAACAACCGTGCTTTGTTCTTGCATGGTGAACGCTGCGTCTGTTGCTCTTCTTCGCCTTCGTCGAACACTCATTGAGGGCATTCTGCTATTTTCCGCCTCCTCACTGCTTGCTCTGAGATGGCGTCTGCCATTCCTCCGCCTTTATTTCTGGCTACGCCCGGGGACCCTTCAATCCCATGGTCTGACTGGAAATTAATTTTCCAGGCGTATGCAGACGCGGCTGGCGAGGATGCCAGCAAGCCCGAGCGTCGCAAGGCCCTCCTGCTCAACGCGTTGGGCCACGCCGGCCTGAAGCTCTTCTATACATTGGACGCCGCTAACGCGTCGGCGACGCCAGCGTCTGCCGACGTTTTCAAAGATGCCATCGCCTTATTCGACGCGCACTTCAAGGACGCTACGTGCGACTACGTCGCACGCCTCAAGTTTCAAGAACGCCGACAACTTCCCGGCGAGCCTGTTGCAGATTTCATCATCAGTCTTCAAACGCTCGCCGCGTCGTGCAGCTTCGGCGCGCTTGAAAGCGAAATGATTCGTCATCAACTGTTCACCGGCATAGCGTCGCAAAACGTACGCTGTCGCCTTCTGCAAAAAGGCTCCTCCATATCCTTGGCTGAAGCCATTTCAATTGCGCGGGAGGATGAGCTCGTTCGCGTCCAGTTGGAGCAGTTTGCTCCACATTCTGTACAGCAGCTTTCCGCTGCGGGGCAGCAAGGCGCCCATTCTTTGTCCAGCGCGTCTTGTCAAGATGGCGGCCCTTCTTCATCGGTTCGGCGTGGCGGGAAACATGGCCGTCCATCTTCCCAGTTTCAACGCGGCGGTCAACATGGCCGTCCGCCTGCACATTCCTATGGCGGTCCTCAACATGGCGGATCCTCCGCGTCGCGGGGGCGAGGAAGCCGGCAATATGGCGACTCAGCATCGTCGAATTTCTCCTTTTCTGAGCAAGAGCGAGCTTTCGGCTCATTTCAAGGTCCTTCAGCGCCTTTTTCGACGCCACATTGTTTTCGCTGCGGGTCTACCCGCCATTTAGCCAATTTTCCACAATGTCCTGCTCGGAACCGCACTTGTTCGGCGTGCGGCAAAGTTGGCCATTTTCAAAAGGTCTGCAATTCTCTTCTTGCACTTCGTCCTGACGCAGCTTCTTCGTCCGCTTCGTTGAGTGCTACCGCGCAGACCAACACGGTCACTGTCCTAAACGTGGATGGTCTCAACGCAACTTCCGAGCCGAGCATCATTGCTTCAGTGGGCGATGTCCCCTTGTCTTTTCTGGTAGACACAGGTGCTTCAGTTTCTTTAATAAGTGCCGCTGACTTTTATAGTCAGCTTCCCGGCATTCGGCTCTTGCCTTCTTACATCGTCTTACAAACTTATTCTAAGGGCACAATTGATATTTTGGGTCATTTCACCTGCCCAGGTTTCGTATCGCAGTCGCACTGCATTGATCACTTTTTACGTCACTGCCAATGGCAGCTCGTTGCTGGGACGTGATGCCATTAAGGCATTATCCATAAATATCCTCGGAGCATCTATGACATGTGCCCAAGTCGACATTCAACAGGATCTTCCGGCCAACGCGCCTTCTGCATTTCGTCACCTGTTCACCAGTGAACTGGGTTGTGTGCGTGGTTTCGTGCATAAAGTGACGCGTCGACCTAGTGTGTGCCCAGTGCGTGCTAAACTGCGCCGTATTCCTCTACTGCTTCGTGAGCAAGTATCGGCAGAACTATCCCGTCTTCAAGCCAACGGAATCATCGAGCCTGTCTCTGCTTCCGACTGGGTCTCCCCGCTGGTTGTCGTCAAGAAAAAGGATGGATCCATTCGCCTGTGCGTGGACCTTCGAGAACCAAACAAGGCGATCATCATCGACGGGTTTCCTCTTCCGCACATCGAGGAACTCTTTCATCAACTGTCCGGCGCGGTATGCTTTTCCAAGTTGGACCTCGCGTCCGCTTATCACCAGGTTGAACTGTCTGAATGCAGTAGAGACTTAACCACTTTCATTTCGCACGAAGGCTTGTTTCGTTTTCGCCGCGTGTGTTTCGGGCTTGCATCTGCCCCTGCTGTGTTCCAGAAAATGATGTCAATAATTCTTAAGGGTTGTAGTGGCGCGCTGTGTTACTTGGATGACATTTTGGTATGGGGCCGAAGCCGCGAAGAGCATGACGCTAACTTGCATACTGTTCTTACTCGTATCAGCGAATGTGGCATGAAACTTAATAATAAGTGTATTTTTGCTGTCAGTGAGCTGCAATTCTTGGGACACAATGTCAGTTCCCGCGGGCTAACACCTGTTGAATCAAAAGTCCAGGCCATTGTTAACGCGCCGCGGCCTACTGATGTCAAAACTTTGCAATCCTTCTTAGGTCTTGTTGGTTACTATGCCAAGTTTGTGTCTCACTATGCCGATGTGGTTGAACCACTGCGTACCTTACTTCGACAGGGACAGCCTTTTAACTGGTCAGCTGAAGCTGAGCGTAGCTTCATTCGAATTAAGTCAATCCTGGCCTCGAAGCCAGTTGTCAGTATCTTCAATGAGAAGCTGCCCATTGTCATCACGACTGATGCATCCGATGTTGGACTCGGAGCAGTGTTTCAACAACAGCTAGGTGATCAACTGATCACCATTGCTTTTGCATCACGCACATTGTCCCCTGCCGAGCGCAGGTACTCAGCAGGAGAGCGTGAAGCTCTCGCTTGTCTTTTTGCTTGTGAAAAATGGCATGTGTATCTGTGGGGCCGGCACTTTACTTTGCGCACAGATCATCAAGCACTAGTTGCTCTTCTTTCTGCAGGATCTGAAGGCCGGCGCCCCATCCGAATTTCTCGCTGGTGTTCTCGACTGATGTATTACAACTTCAGTGTGCAATATTGTAAAGGTGCAAATAATGTGGTTGCAGACGCTCTGTCGCGCCTTCCTCTTCAGATACCGGTTACTGAAGAGCGTGATGAGGAAATAGTTTCCTTAGTTACTTCTTGCATCACTAAAGCCGAGCTTCAGGTAGCCACTGCCGCAGATTCCACTTTGTCTCAAGTTCTTAAATATTTACGTGAAGGATGGCCTTCCAAATGTGCTCTTGCTTCTGAATTCTTGCCTTACTTCGCAGTCCGACAGGAACTGTCTTGTGTCGAGGACTTGCTTTTCCGCGATGAACGCGTGATTCCCCCTGCTTCTTTCCGTAACAAGCTAATACAGCTTGCACACGAGTCTCATCCAGGCATAGTTCGCACAAAGCAGAACCTTCGGGATAGGTACTGGTGGCCCGCCTTAGACAAGCAGGTCGAACAGGCAGTCTACAACTGCCACATATGTCAGGCGGCTGACAAGTCAGCCAAACCTTCATTCGCTCCCATGCAACCTGTTCCGTGGCCTGATCAACCGTGGCAAAAACTCGGCATGGATATCATTGGTCCTTTGCACAATGTCCCCGCAAAATGCGCGGTTCATTATTTCTGTCATTGATTATCATTCTAAGTGGCCTGAAATTTGTTTCACGCCTACAGTCACTTCTGCAGCTATTATTGAATTCCTCTCTTCCATTTTCAGCCGAGAAGGTTTTCCTGATGCAATAGTAACGGACAATGGTCCGCAATTTCAGTCTCTCCAGTTCGAGACTTTTCTGTCGCAACGCCGCATTCAGCATTTGAACTCGTCAGTCTTTTATCCGCAATCGAATGGTCAAATCGAGCGTTTCAATCGTGTTCTGAAAGAACACATTCAAATCGCTCATTTGGAACAGCGTTCCCTTAAGCAAGTTTTGACTGAATGCTTAGCTTCTTACAGGTTTACACCGCAGGGCACCACTGGGGTGTCTCCTGCGCAACTGCTTCACGGTCGGCAACCCCGAGTTGCTCTTGACATCGTTTCCTTGCATCGCAATACACGAGCGCTCTCGCATGAGCACATTCGTAACAGAGTCTTTTCTCGTCAACAAGCTATGAGGCACTATGTGGACAATCGTCGAGGTGCTAAGCCATCTAAAGTTCAAGTTGGCGACACAGTGAAGGTCCGAGTTCCAGGGAAACGTCCCAAGTACCGAGGCCCATACAAAGTTTCAGAACAAGTTAGTCCCACATCTTTTCGATTAAGTGATGGCAGCGTATGGAACGCTTCTCGCATTGTCATTTTCCATACGGATTCGGCTTCAACGCCAAAAACTTCTTCCCGTCACTTGTCTTTCACGTCTTCTCCTTACACGCCGGATTACTACATGTGGCCTCCATGTACCAACACTTCTTCTGCAGGGGGGGAGGATTTCCCAGACGGTGTAGCTGGTACATCTACACCAAGCGAAGCAGTTCATATTGAACCTTCACAAGCGGCTGAGGCCGTTGAATCGGACTCTGGTCCAGAAAGTCAAGCTTTAGCTGAGGCTGTGAGCCCAGGTGATGAAGCCGCGAACTCAAGTTCTGGGTCAGGGCCGTCACCTCTTCCTACGAGTCTTGATGTTTCGTCTCCGAGTTTAGGTGATCAGGAACCACAATCACCTAGTTCTTCTCAAAGGCCTAGTCCTTCTCAAAGGCGCCGCTCCAGGAGGAAGCGGAATAAGCCAAGCCGCTTTGCAGATTATATTACATAAATTAGTACGTTCAGACTTGCATTCATGAAAACATTGTGTTCATCCTAGTGTCATGTGTATTCTTTCAATGCGTAGCAGTGTGCACGCTGTCAAAAATCTTTGCATCCGCACATGTGTGCGGAGAATGGTGTGAATTCTTTTGTCTTGTGCATCGCGAGTACTGCAGGAACGTTCTTTCGAGGAGGGGATGATGTTGTGTCGCGATGCACTAGTTTCTGTTTCGGTTTGCGTGCTTGCGTTGCCGGGTGGCGCCTCGCTCGGCACCGTTGATGATGCGCCGTTAGGGGCGCTTTAGAGGCGTACGGTAGGACGTGTAAATAAAGAGTGTGTGTGGTAAGCCGCGGAGCGAGTGGTTCTTCTTCGGCGCCCTGCGCCCCACCGTTGCGTTCGTGGCTAGCTGGCGTCCCTGCCGGCCACCCGTCATGTTTTCCGCTGCTTCTTCGTGGGACCCGCTGCAGTCGCGACGCAACTATATATATATATATATATATATATATATATATATATATATATATATATATATATATATATATATATATATATGCCCTGAGTCTTATCCTGAACAGACGGACACACCATTCAGGATAAGATTCAACAACCATCGGTCCCATGTGCGCTCACTACCTGGCCTGCCGCTCTCTAAACACATCAACTTGAAAGGTCACAGCTTTGAGGATGTCAGGGTCACACTACTGGAAAGTAACTTTCGGAGCACCAGAGAACGTGAGCAAAGGGAACCTTACTTTATCTACAAATTTGGCACAATTAAGCATGGCATAAATGAACATCCTGGCGCTCTCTCGGTGTTACGATCGTTAGGAAGTGAACATTCGAATTGATAAACTTTGTATCCTCAATTACAAGATCGGCCATTCCCGCCAATTATGATTACCTCATTCGACTTTTTTTTTTTTTGAAAAAAAAAAGCTGTGGACGCCCGATTCTATCGGCCTGGCCCTTTTGGCATTACCCGTGCAGTGCAAGCCGACACACGCAAAGCGGCTCCGGAGATCGTACGACAAAAGGGGACAATACGTCATTGTGTTGTACGCAGAATTTGACTGCTTCAAAACCTCGTCTTTCTGTGCGGCTCTTTTCCTTCATGTCGCCCTTTCTTCTTTCTTGCCTACCTTACCGCGCCACGCGGTGGCACCGAGTGCGCGTTACAAATGTGGCTGCAATCGGGAACAAGAGCGCTGCGCCTTTCATGCCTGAATACCTCCCCCGTTCTTCCCTCCTGGGGCGCGTTGCTGTGCAGCGGCACCACAGAGGCAACATCCAAACCACATAATGTACGCCACTGAAAGTGTCGTTAGTTTCGTCAGATATAAGCCGGCGCCACGGTTTACAATGCCTAATTGATGGATTGCTCTTTAAGATGTCTACGGACTCGGACAGCACTGGCGCGGCGGGCGGCACTCGTCCTGTTCGCTGTCTCCCCCATTTTCGCCCCTTTCTCTTTTTCTTCTTTTCTTTTTTCCTTCGCTCTCTCTCTCTCTCTCTCTCTCTCTCTGTGTGTGTGTGTGTGTGTGTGTGTGTGTGCGAGTTGCTTTTGCGTGACTTGCTCATGTTTTGTTGCAGTGAAGATGCCAGCAATCTTTTTATTATTATTTTTATTTTTATTCCGTATATTTTCAACCCACTCATTCGCTTTCCCACCCTTGTCCTTCTCTCCTTTCTACAAGGAAAAGTGTGTATATAAGGCCATACTGGCCTGTGGTTAACATAGCTTGAAAAAGGTCGGGCTCCGACCGAAACGTTGACTTAATAAAACGTCGTTCTCTAAGAGGCGCGTCGTCAATTCTGTCATATATATAACAGAATTGACGATGCCAGCAATATATATTTATATATATATATATATATATATATATATATATATATATATATATATATATATATATATATATATATATATATATATATATATATATATATATATATATACCATAAATTCGCATCGCTTTATACCAAACGTAAAACTGTGTGAGATTCTTTTTGTGCCCAATAAATCGCTCCTGCGCATAAATATTCTCTATATGTTGCTCTCACAGTAAAATAAGCGAAATCAGAAGGGGTCTTTATATGATGGAGCGAAAAATGCATCAATGCAGTATTTGGATTCCCTGCAATAATTTACGGAGCCCTTAGGCAAGGTGTTAGAAAGAAGGGTGTGGGGTGTAAAGGTCGTCGGGAAAAGACGTAAATCACAGTAGTCCGATATGGTGGAGTATGCGCCGGAGAATGCACACAGCCACGTGGCGTACATGCGGGGCAGATGGCGACCATTGTTGGAATTCGTTGTGCAGCTGGGAACAGGGTAGCTTGCAATTGGGAACCGGCTTTACAGGTGTTTGACAGTCCCAGGGAGACATGTAGTTCGGATAGCCTGCCGAGGAATGTCTGTAGTCACGACACGCGCTCGTGTCGTCTCTTCTTCGCTTCGGTCCTTGTGTGTGCGCGCTGTTCCACCATGATGTAGTCACGAGCTGGTTAAAATGGGGTTTGGCACCATCTTAGACCGCCCTCGCTGAGGTTTGGTACCATCAGATGTGGTTTGGAACTATCCCATCCAGCGGCGCACCGACGGGGGGGGGGGGGGGGGGTGTTGTAACCGCCCCCTGAGGCCGACCTAACCCCCCTCCCGCTCCTTAACTGCTCCTATGTCTTAGAAGAATGTGGCGCTAATGTCTCTCAAAAAACGCGGGTTCGATCCCGGCCGCGGAGGTCGCATTTTCGATGGAGGCGAAAATGCCAGAGGCCCGTGTGCTGTGCGTTGTCAGCGCACGTTAAAGAACCCCAGGTGGTCTAAATTTCCGGAGCCCTCCACTACGGCCTTTATCTCCTCTCTATCTCTTTCACTCCCTTTCCCCCATCCCCACGAACGCTTAGCCGTGCTCCCTACATGGGCTGCAGAAATTAGCGTCCTTTCCTTACCGAACCACAATCAATCAATCAATCAATCAAAAAATTATAAAAATAAGCATAATCATTGATGTTACTATTGTTTGGCGTTTTATTTACTTTTTTATACACGCAACAACTGCGTAATCGCATGCCCGGCCCTTCGTAAAAAATTGAACCCCCCCCCCCCCCACCCCCTGGCAGAGATCCTGGGTGCGCTACTGATCCCATCCCATGGAGATTCTTTGTTAGAGCATGTGGGAGCAAGGAGCCGAGTGGAGGCCAAGGTTTTTGTTCATGGGTTGAAGACAGCGGGGATGTTTCGTTTCTGTATGTTCTTTTCGTTGCCAGTGTGGATGGTTGTTTCTGTATGTATCGGAACAACGACGGCAGCGAGTGCTCTGCATTCGAAGAAAGTCGTGCTCAGGGTAACGATCGTCGGGAAGGAACAAGACAACGACCTCCAGCCGGAGCGAAGAAGCCAGCAGCCGAGGACGACCACGTCATCGTCCCAAGCGGGGCAACGAGGACAGTCCACCAACATCTCCCGCAAGACTTGAGGACGAGGGCAAGCCGGCATCTCGGAAGACGTCGGGGCAATGAGCAGTATCGTCTCAAGTGGTGAGTTCTCTTGTGTACTTATACCTGAGGAGTACGACTGCCTTGCAGTATTATGCTGCCTAACAACTGCTGGGAAGTCGGCAGTAGCGCTTCGGGGGTGGTTTAAGGCACGAGATGACTAGGCGCGCGGAGGACACTTGTGGCATCCGCGTGCCGGTACTGCGGCTCAGCACCGGGCGTTCCGACACTGTCTAGAAAAGTGGGCGCCGATCGTTCCGCTAATCGCACGTAGCGAGAGGAGGGGGCATCCAACAGAGCTAGTCTCTTCGCGGCTGCCTAATTATGTGCCCTTTGTAGGTGTTCTTTGGACGCCGGTTCTCGTCGCGCGCGGCGACACGTTAGGCCTAAGGCTCCTGAGCTGCTTCTCCCACGAGGGACACAACTAGTCGCGCGGTGGCCGCCATGGTATTGAGGTGTCGCACTTTGCATCCCTGATTATAGCTTGCCTCGCACAGAATGAACTCAACAAAAGCGACGTTTGTTCCCGTGAACTTAGCGTCTCGGTACCCGGCAAGATCTTCGCAAGTCAAACGAAACATCGTACCACGTATTGGATGCGTACAATTGCTCTCCTATGACAAACTTCAGTGTTTCGTCGTGAGTGTTATTCTAGCGAGAGCTACATTGGCCTTATTCTCTCCGTTTTGTTATGGCAGGTAGCCACACCGCGAGCTGAGCCGCGGCTATAGTGAACTAGAAGGAGATCTCCTTCTAGTTCACTACAGCCGCGGCTACACTGTAAACAAAAATTACCCGAGATGGGAGTAAATGGACCTGTCCTCTAGCGCATTCCCTGATGAGAGTTTAATATACTCCGGTCATGCGGAGTAAAAGATTTACTCCGCTTGACCGCAGCTGTATTTACATCCATCGAGGAGCTTTTGCGGGTAGCTATGGGAGTATTTGTTTACATCCATCGCGGAGCTCTTGCGGGTACCTATATGGGAGTTTATGTTTACATCAATGTAGGAGCTTTTGCTGAAGCCAGCTAAGCCTAGGCGTGGTCCGGGACAATTTCTTGCATAATTTTATTAATATTCGATCTACCTGGGTAAATTTGGTATCCTTTTGGTCCTTTCTCCTTCCGGTCGATAGCCTTCACGTTTGCTTTCCGATAATCCTGGCTTGTCCGCATACAATCTTGATAATTTCGGAAGCCTAGAACCACGTCAACACTCGCTGGGCGGTGGTGCCCCAGCCACTTCGTAACAAAATATTTCCGATTCGCGCATCACTGTGGTGGTCTGGTCGATGCGCGGCATTCGGCGTCTGGCTGGAGGAGCAGAGCGGTCACCAGTGGAAAGAGCCTTGACACGTTTACACAGAACACTGATCGGCCGTTGCAAACTCACTGCGCACTCAAGACTCGTTTAAAAAAACGAAGTGGCGCTTCACTTGGACGCACTAAGCACACTTGCGAGCACGCACAGATACAAATCCCACCGACGATTCGTCGAACCAAGCAATGCACTGGAGCATCACACGGAAGCACTAAACAGACGCGCGAGCTCAAGCGCGCATACACACACACATCACACCGCCGCAAGAGCGTCGCAACCGAAGACGGCTGTTAAAAACTCCCATGTGGGGGTTGGGACCACGTGAACTGAAACTCCGTGTGGGTAGTATAATAAGGGCATGTCGTTTTTATACTCCGTCACTTAGCAATGGTGGTAAAATGATGTCATGCGCCGAATTCACTCCGCTATGACGGAGTAAATGGTTGGGGCATGGGAGTTTTATCGGTTGACGCGCTGGTAAAAGCTCCCATCTCGGGTAATTTTTGTTTACAGTGTATAAGCGCCGCTTGCCGCGCCATCTAGCACGACGTAACACGAGGAGCCGCGTTGCAACAACAGATCAGAAGCCGGCGTTGCATCGTATATATAGGAGGGGCGGCTCGGTGGGATTCGTCGAAAGATATGGAATGTGAGTCGGAGAGACTGAAAGAAGCCATGGCTTTGTCGTCGGAACGAAACCAAGAGCAGGCAGCGAGCCGAGGAGACGGAGGAAGAACGAGCCGCACGCCTCATGAAGCGTCGTAAATACGAAGCGGCCAGGCGAGTGCATTCAGGTGAGGATGGTTCGTCATCCATTTCGGCATTTCGTGCCAGGGCCACGGATCAACGACGGAATGAAACCAGGAGGAGCCAGCAAACTGCGGGGACAGAAGAAGAACGTGCTCGGCGTACTGGCACTGACATGTCTGCTGACCACTTCACCGACCATCGGGTCGTCCTTGTGGCAATTGGGAAACAAGATTAAGACTTTCAAAATAAATGAGTTCATTTCCGTGTTCAATTCGTATTCGTTCTTTCAGATATCCACTTCCATTGAAGAAGTACATTAGTTACTTCTTGGTGGGCCCTGGCATAAAACACTTCTCTTAAAAGAAGAAAGGGCTGCGTGCGCCGATTTTTCCGGTGGACAGCGCCTCGCAAAGTTGTGCGTTTGTGGATAGCCTCGGCCCATGACAGCATGTGTCCCCTCATGGCGTGAACCTACGGACAAACGCACAGTGTAATACAGCAAATGCGGGAACGGACGGAGGCGGGAACGGCGTCAAACGGAGGACCGTTTGCGTCTGCAGCCGCTTGTGGTTCGATGAGAACAAGCTTGCGCTGAACTCGGTGCGAAACATTAATAGTGAATTCCACTGGCGGATCTGGAGCAAGTTTTTTTTGCTCCACGTCCGAGAATTTGAATTCCACTGGCGGATCCCGAGCAAGTTCGCATGTTCCACTGGGCGATTTGGGGCAACTTGCTCCGCGACGGAGCGCTCCGCGTTGATCCGTCTCGTAGAGCCGGATTCTGCCGGAACTCCAGCTATGCGGTGTCGTCATTTCCGGATCAGCCGAGCACGGCGATTCTTTTCAGCGTTTTTTTTTTAAACTGTCTGACAACCATGGGCGTTTGTTTACATATTTTGGAATGGCGTCGTTCGACCCTACAGGGGACTGCTCCTCGCTCTGCATGAGCGACACTACGTCGAAAAGCAGTAGCAGTAGTAGCGAAGAGTCGTACGTGCTGTACGAAACGTTATTTAAGGAGGTGTTTCCAGAGTCCCCGTGCAAACTCCCCAAAATGCTCGGCTACGTCGAAGTAGTGCACGCATACTCGGAGGAAGAGGTATGCGTACTTTTGTGCGAGGTCTAACATAGTCCAACGTAAGGTTGGTAACATGGGCAACCGGATGCGTGCGACAACTTCCGCTGTAATCCCTGCCGGATCGAGTTTATTTTCCGCTGGCCGATGGGGATCGGATCGCTCCCCGACGAATTTTGTTGCTACGTCGTGGCTTCGGCACACCGCTCCCGATCCGCCAGTGGAATTCACTATAAGAAGCGTTCGCAGGGCGTCCCAGTGCTCTGAGGGATCTTTCCCGGAGCGTCAGACCACGACAACATGCTGGTGTGCCGGGGAGGAACCCGGACCAGCGAAGTGGCCATCAGCTTCGCTAGCCTTGCGCCACTAGTGCAAGCTTCACTATATTTTAAGCAACTAGGCTTTTTGGCGGAGAACGGGCGTACGAAATCTGCAATCGAAGACAAAGAAAAACGTGTGCATGTTATGCCTTCAACCTTGCGGCGACGAGGCAAAAAAAAAATTACAGCATATCCACGGAGTGAATGATCACGAGTGAGCTTGGGGGGTTCGTCGTAGATCGTGCCGAGTTCCGGATTAATTTAGTTAACGCGCACGCTACGAATCCTCATGGTTCAACTTTGCACAAGTGAAATGTGAAATCTCCCACCGGCACTTCATTACAAGTCAAGATTCAGTGCATATATATATATATATATATATATATATATATATATATATATATATATATATATATATATATATGGGTTGCCGGTGAACGCTTCTCCAACGCGAGCAGTCGGTATTTCTCAATCAAGAAACTCGCTAGGAGACGCTGCCTGCGCCAACGTTGTCTCTCGCGGGTGAGGGCGCGTTCTCCTTCTTTGCGAGCTGGTAGAGCGTTCCTCTAAGAAAGAGCGTTTCCATAGCCAACGCGCGCCTTTCGCTCTCTCTCTGTCTCTCTCTCTCTCACACACAAGACAGCAGAGGCACGCGCCGGGAGGCACGCGCCGAGGGCGAGCGCGTGCCTCCCGGCACGCGGGTTACGCCTGACGCCGGACAAGGTTAGACTAAGAGGAGCTTCGCCCCTAAAAGTTACGCACAAAGTATGGCCTACAGACGAAGCGCACGAAGCGGCCGCCAATGTAGGACAGGATGCGCCCGCTCTGTCTCGTTACTTTATTCCATATTTACCCTCGCACTCTCCCCTAAGTGATTATTAAGGAAACGGTTTGCCACGGTCGTCTAAGGTTTATGACATACTACTGCTCTCCCGAAGGTAGCGACATCTAATCTCGGCCACGGCTGCTGCATGACCATGGAGGCGAAACGTTGAAGCTCCTGTGCAGCGCGTTGTCAGTGCACGTAAGGAACCCTGAGTGGTCTAAATTACCGGAGCCCTCAACTACGGTGTCTCTCATAATCACTTCGTTGATTTGGGACGTAGATCCTCAGAAATCAATCAATAAATAAATTATCAAGGAAACCTCAAACAATCTTGGCGCTCAGAGAGAGAGAGAGAGAGAGAGAGATTCTATTTATTCAGGGAAGTGAAGAAAGTAGGGCAGAGTGCACGGTAACTGTGATCTTGGCGCTCACATTCCTCTTGGCGGTAACACACCTTGGGAAAATTGCATCGTACTAATTTTTTCTTGAAGAACCCGTGCATCAGCCGCCTCGAAATTCCTTGCCAACTTCCCGCCTCCTCCCTCTTCTGTCCATTTGATCAAAAGGGACTAAAAACCCTCTCTTGTCACATAAGCCATATTACTTAGAATTGTCCCGTCCTCCCTTTGACTCACGTAAAATAATCATGCTTCTAAAAGTATGATTTCCACATGATTCCGTTACTCACGTGCTGGGTCAGTTGAATTTCGATCATCGACAAATATCATACATGTTTTATTTGGAGAAAGGTACATAAGCTTCCTCAGCTTGGCAGGCTCTTCTGCAAATTTTTCAAGCCCAGAAATTACTGGCACCACCAACTAATAAAACATAATTGCTCTACAGCATCTCACATGCATTTAAAACAAAAGTATCATTTGGCACCACTGAGCGAAATACAGGAAGTTAGAATGCATGTACATGCTAACTTGTGCACCCCATTCCTATGCCTAATAACTTTCGACATATCTGCGTAAGAAAGATCTCTCATCATCTTGGATGCATGCTTTGCTTTCTTTATTTTGTCACCACAAATGAGCCTCCCACACCTAGTGGTCATAATCTAGGTAGTTGCTGTTGTTGTTGTTTCCTCAAAATTGGCACAAACCCACCCTGGGGGATTGGCCAAGATATCAGAAGTTCAAATAGTTAAGCCTGAAGTACTATAGAATACCAATCAGGAAAGAATAATCAGGATGAAATTAACAGTGAAAAGTATGAATTTATGAAAAGAACCGACCTGAATCAATTATGAATTTTGAAACAGTAGAGCACACATCCCTGTGGCAATGTCCTAATGAGGAGGCTCCCAAAGACGGAATATTAGAGGCGGTGAATTGCAACCCAACCCTATGAAAAGAATCTTCTGATGTGTGTTTTCTTAATGAGGATAAACGAGTGCATTCTAAAAAATAGTGTTCGATTGATTCGTCTTCTCCGCAATATGGACACAAAGGCGATGGGGCCAGACCAGCTCTGTGCATATAAAAGTTCAGTTTTGGAATGCGACAGCGTAATTGCGTAACGATAACTTCTAGTTTTCTGGACAGGAATGCGTTTCTATTCCAAGGGAATAAGAGGTGTCGATAGTCGTTTAGATTAGTTAATAAGGAATTACTAGATTCTTGCCTTATCGCCCTTCTCATAAATCTTTCAGCAGTTATGAGCGCTGATGCCGGATGTATTGGGACAATTGGACCACTAAGAGACGCCCTCGCCAATCTGTCCGCCATTTCGTTCATTATAATACCTTTGTGACCTGGCACCGATACCAATCGAATTACCGTTACATGACTGGGGACAAGGGAATGAAAGGTACGTAAGATGCGCCATCACTTCTTCCTCTGCTGTTCCTACACGGTAATCATCTAAATCGCTGATAATTTCAAAAGGAATTCGGTATACTTGACAAAGCCGCTGAAGTGAGATCACATCTCACACCCAATGGCAAATGTTCAAAACATGCTAAGGAAGTGCAAACACACAAAGACGGAAATGAGGCGGGAATCATGCAGAAATACACAAAGATAAATTTCGACAACTACTAAACCAAGAGTTTTTATCATAAGAAATATCTTCATCTTGTCTCATTTCACGTCATATATCATGATGTAGTGCGTTTATGCCAAGGTGTTTTCTTTTTGTCTTCGAATTTCTTGCAGCTATATGCGCATTGTATTTTTTGTTCTTTACTTCCTTTTATCGCTTTATTGCTGTTTAGTTTTTGTTCACGAGCAATAAGGCGTCTCCTTATTGTTACCACGAACAGTATTTTTCCTATAATTCCTAGTAGTCATTTTCCATTTCTGCAATTTCTTTCCCCCTTTTTTCTTTTTTTGCATTATAAGCATGCTTTTTGCAAATTGCACGCCTTCTTTGCTTCGTTTGAATGATTATGTGCATGAGGAATGCGCCTTTCGTTCTATTCCTTCCGTTTTAATTATACCGTAGTTAATGTATTTCGGACGTTTTTTTTTTTTTCAGTCTAAGCTATTTCTCTTCACTGTACGTTTAATTGCTGCAACCATTTATTGTATAGATTTTGTACCCATATGTACGTATATGTAGAATGCCCCCCTCACCCAATGCTCCTCGCTGAGCCTGTAAAGTACTTTGAAATAAAAATGCGACATCTCTCACAATCATATCGTGGTTCTGGGACGTAAAACCCCATGAATCAATCAACTAAGCTAAGCACGTTGAAAGAAAGCAGCCATCCGCTTGCCTGTGCCGCCCTCTTTCTAACCACTGCTCTTCCTCCTCAACTCGCTTCGCTGCCGGGTGCACGCTAGTGATGGCTGTGCCTCCGGCAGGAGCCGCTTTTCCCGAGGCCCGCCGGCCTTTATAGCGCTGGTCTGGCTAAAAAATTATACTGGTAGCGCGCTGACGACACGAGTATGTGGGGCCAAATACCGCGGCGTTAGAGGTGGCTGGCCCTCTGGTGCATGAGGTCGGTCGTGGAAAGCCAGTCACATCAGTGGCTGCGTGCCCATGGTATGATCCGTGGGTAGGGACGGTGGAAAGCTCTCTACGTTGAGCTGCATTGGCCTTTAACGGTGCACATATTTAAAGCCTTCTAGTAAATGATGCACTGAATGCAGAATCCTGATATTGATCTGCTAATTATCAGAAGGGCTCGCGCTACCGGCTCAATGCGCTTCTACGAAAACAGTAAGAGTACTTCAGGGCCCCTTTAAAAATACCTGCGTGAAAGTTATATCGATCTCAAAATGTAACGCTTCATCTCTCTAGATGACCGACACTAGACTAGATGAACTGTCTCACGGATAAGCGAGAACTGTTTAGCGAGAACGAAAAATTGCCCACAACATTCTTGCTTTCTACGTTTGGCCAGCGTAATGATATTGGGAACATAACAGGCTTGGAAATATACTTACTCGTCGTATACTGATAAGTCATGCCATTGTATTCGGTATGGTTTCCAGTTTTAGAAAGAAGAAATGACGTATTGAACTTCACTCTAAATGAGAAAAAGTCACTGTAAGTGCCAAGCCGGTGGCAGACGCTTTCAGCCGCTCCACAGAGCAATAGACAGGGTCTTTCAGAAAGTGTGCCGAAAAATATATTGGCAACCAAATATTTCCGCACTTCTTGCGGCACTGACTTGCTCATAAAAGAATTCATTGTAGAATGCATAGCACTTAAATCATTAACAGTAATTAACAAATTTATACTGATCAGCCTTAAGGCCTGCACCGCCAAACATGCAACCTAATGGAAGTATTTAAGTTATTTGTAAAGAGAATATATACATCAGCTGTAAATTTTTAAAGAGGCCCATGCTCTAAATTCTTACAATTCGATAAGGTTAGGCTAATTTTATGCCATAAACACAAACTAAATTGCCAAAAAGCGCCGCTGCGCGACTTTCGGTAAAGCAATGTCCAGCAATGTTCGGCAAGGTCCAGCCTGACCTGTCACTACTGAAATGGCGCTTGCTCAGTGCCCGCCGCCGTATTCTCCTATCTGACTGGACACTACTGCGGGCGGCGTTTCTCATGGAAGAGCCACTGGATCACGGCGCTTGCTCCTACTCCACAGCGAACGGGAACGGAACAAGTACGTTCCGCCGCGCGCTACTGAAGGTCGCAAGAACCGCGATCCCTGATCATTCAGTTTCAGATTATGTGAAATTAGGCGAAATTCACCAATATGGATGTATATATATATATATATATATATAGCCAGGAGATCACGTTGCAAAAGAACACGCTTATTTCGATGTTTCGGCCGCGAGACTGGCCTTTTCCAAGCTTAGAATGCCAGAGGCTTGTGTAGTGTGCGTTGTCAGTGGATATCCAATGTGGTTAAAATTCCTGGGGCCCTCCACTGCGGCGTTCCTCTCCTCTCTATCTCTATCACTCGCTTTCTTCTATACCCCTCCCCCTAATACGCTGAGCAGCGCTCCCGACATGGGCTGCAGAAAATCGCGTCCTTTAAATAAGCGAACCAGAATTGTTGTTGTTGTTGTTGTTGTTGTTGTTGTTGTTGTTGTTGTTGTTGTTGTTGTTGTTGTTGTTGTTGTTGTTGTTGTTGTTGTTGTTGTTGTTGTTGTTGTTCCACGTTATCACGGGCGCTGATTTTGCGCGGAGTAAGCTAGAAAATGCGCGAAAAGAAAATACAAATGGCGACGCCTGGTCGAAGGTTCCTGCGCTAATAGGCGAGGCGTCATAGTCTTCGACCGCGTGTAAAATGGCCTAAATAGTTATTTGTGGGCTAACGATACCTATATTGCCTTCTATGTGACCCAGGGACTTCACATGACTTGTTTCAAACAGTCTGGCTGAGCCCGTCTGGAGAAAATTTCAAAAACAAGGAGTGGGGTTCATGACGCTATCTACCGCGTGTTTCGACACGGAACGCAAAGAGGAAATTTTTACCTTCTTTCACTCTTCTGATACTAAAGACATAATGACGAAATTAGCGAAAACAGACACCGCGAACAATAATATATCGGCTGAAACCACTTTGGTGTTTCACGCTAGAGTCGCTGTAAGTTTGTGCATTCGGTTCACCTGATTTTTACGAGAGTATATGGGTATATAAGAAGACCAAGTACCTTCAATTAAACAGCCTGGTGTGGCCTTAGGTAAGACTTTTCATTTGTGACACTGCCTTTATGTACGTTATTAACCAATCCGACGCACCCACCACACGACTGAACAGGGCATACAAAGCTCAGGAACCAACGTTACTGCACGCATTGCTTCATGATCAGCTCAGTATAAGCATACTTACAGTGTTCTATTCAACTGTGGGACTGGAATTATCGCAGCCAAGGTAACAAGGTAATCCGTGTCATTTACTTTTTTGACGACTTCGGCGCTATCGCACAATGGTGGCAAGGAGCCATTGAAGTTTTGTTTCATGACGTATATCTTTCCCGTAATATTCATTACCTGCAGGAATATAGCGGAATCTTAAGGTAAACAGTGTAGATAGAACAAACACGTTAAAGGAAAGGAATGTGTTCCGAAGTCTCTTGTGCTCTCATTCTACGGAGGTCCTCGTCACAGTGTGCGTTGATATGGGCTACTCGGAATGGCTGATTTTGGTGGCGGTGGTGTGCGGCACAGCCGCTGCCGCCACTGGACGTAACCCCCATCGCTAAAATTGAGGGACTACCTCCATGCCTGTGCGGCATCTACACCTCAATGGTATCTACACCTCAATGACCTTCACCACCTTACTGGTACCCTTGGGCTCTCAGACACGGCTATGATGCGGTAATAGCAGCTCTTCATGGGCTTATACTTTTGTCTACCGGTGACCAAGCTTTCAAAGGCAAAGACAACGAAAAGGGAGCAGGAGCAAATAGAACATGAGAAACGCGATGATCACGTAGGAGGCGGGGGAAAATATGAAGGAGGGAAAAAAGGCAACGACTACGATGAAGTGGAAGAAGGGAAGGACGACGAATAAGACTGTGCGTTGTCAGTGCACGTTAAGGAAACGCAGGCGGTCAAAATTTTTGAAGCGCTCCCCTATGGCGTTTCTCTCCTTTCTATCTCTTTCACTCTCTTTCCCCTGATCCCACGGATGCTTAGCCGTGTTCCCTACAACCGTTGCAGAAATTATTGTCCTTTTCTTAAACGAATCATCATCATCGTCATCAAGAATGTGATGAAGTGCGATTGCGACAGCTTCTTTTAGCGTACATGGGCAGCAACAATTAGCGCACAGTAGTGGGCGATTCGATAATCTACTGTGATTTTATCTACGAGAAATCGTCCAAGAATTAGATGGAAAAATTCAATTGCAATGTTTCATGAGCAAAAAAATGTTGATTTTGCACCTTTCAGACAATTTAAATAAAGTAGTGTTGCTATCATGCTAGTTTGGCCATATGCGTGCTGACAACATCCGAATGAACAAAACATGTGTTCAAATTACAGAATATTACACTGCACAACCACCAATATTAATAATAATTTTTGACGTGTCAGTTTACAACCACTGGGTCCTGATGTCCTGCTTATAGGATACAGTGGCACATTTCTTGCAGCAGTGACGGGGCACAATTCATGTAGCATACTCTTGATTTTTACCTTATTCTAGGAATCACGTGCAAAAAATGTTAAGAATGAATGAACTTGAGTGCTGATAGCATTAAGGACTACCTTGAGCCTGGGTATTCGTGCATTTCACCCACAACGATTCTCTGTGCCCTGATTAGCTATCAAACACTAGCATGTTATTATAACAAACACAATCGCTAAGTCAAAACGGCCCATGCGTGTAAATGACACGCATTTGGCCAAGAGAAAGCTTTGCTGTATCAGAACGCACAAAAATCATAGATTATAGTATGACTGTTCCACAACCGCAATCTTTAGAAGTTACTATTTATCTGCTTACGTCGTTTGCGTATTGGTAGCAATAATAATCTTCGGTTTCTTCAAATGGCTCCTTGGAACGTCGTGGTTCATTGGTACTCCGAGAACATGAGAGTCGTAGAAGAATAAATATGAAAGGCAAGATAAGAGTAACCCGTGCCATCGTTAGCGCTTCGCTTAAAAACACTTTCAAGAAATCAGCGACTTTATATACAATAAACTCAGCTTCATAGCGCTGGCATTTACTGTAGGGCACTTTGCAGCAGATATAACCTTATCGTGAATAGAAAGTGAACAATATATAGAAAGTGAACAATATATATGAACTGTATAGAAAGTGAACAATAAGACTGGGATGCGTTTTTATGTATTGACTGCAATTTTAAGACCGAGTTGTGGTCGTATGAACAGCAGCAGGCGACGTGCAGCAATTCATAGACTCCAGAAAGCAGTACCAAGGTTTGACCGCCAGGCTACGCCACGTTTCGTTTAACCTAAACTTGAGTGGTCAGTCGCAGCTTCGCTGGTAAAACCAACAGAAAGTGCGCGGAAAACTCATCACCATCATCAGCCCATATTATGTCCCCTGCAAGACGAAGGCCTCTACCAAAGATTTCAATCCTAAGTCTCCTGCGCGAAGCGTTTCCATTTGATGCCTGCGATTTGATGCGGTCGTCCGCGACTATGCTGCCCCTCTCTTAGTATGCATTACCTCTTTCTGACTGTCCACTGGTTATCGAGCTTTTTCATCACGTGGTGTATACGCGTATATTTTTTTTTCTTAAGGTCTCTTGGCTACCCCTAGCCTCTAACCCACTCGGCTGCCTTCGTATCTTTAAATGTAACGTCTATCGTTGTTCGTTCCATCGCCATCTGTGTGGTTTTTAAGTTCCTCTCGAGCTTCTTTCCCTATCAAAAACCTCATATGACACATATGCCACAACTTCGTATGAACCATATGAAAACATATGATTCACATGTTTATAGGAGGTTAATGGGTATGTGGCATATGTGTCATTTGACATATTTTCGATACGGGTTTGTTATTCTCCAGGCTTCTTCCCTGCATGTCAGTACTGGCAAAATGCAGTAGTTATAATTACCTCTCGAGCGATAATGGTTCATGATATTGGAATGCCTGCCTTATGCGCCCAAATTAATGCTTATTCTACAGTGAATTTCTTCAACATCAGTGGGCTCCCCTCTAAGTAGCCGACCAAGGGATATGTACTCTTGTACGACTTCTAATATCTGCTTTTCAATCGCAAAGATTTGTTTCTTCTATGTGTCCCCTAGCATTATCTTTGTTTTCTGCGTGTTCATATTTAATTATTGTTTAGTGCTTTCTCGGCTTAAATCTTCAACCACCTTCTGCTGTTCGTCGCCATGATTGCTGAAAAGCAGTATGTCGTCGGCAAACCGTAAGGTGCTTAGATATTCGCCGTTAATCCTCACTCCTGATTTGCCCCAGTCTAGTCTTTTGAAGATTTCTTCCAAACAAGCAGTAAATAACATTTGGAGAAACTGTATCTTCTTGTCTGACACCTTTCTGTATTGGGATTTTCCTGCTTTTCCTAAGGAGGAGTAGGATGGCTGTAAAATCATTAGAGATATTAGCTATATCATTTACGTAACTATCACATATTCCTTAACGGCGCGATGTCTTCAGAAGTGTTGTTATCTCTACCGAGCCAAAAGCCTTCTCGTATTCTATGAAAGCCATATGGTTTGTTGCATTCGGAAGATTTCTCGATTGTTTGATTGATCACATGCAGATGATCTATTGTGGAGCATCCTTTTCTGAACCCTGCTCGCTCTCTTGCTCGATGAAATTCAAGTGTGGTTGTTATTCTATGTGAGATAACCTTTCTGAATATTTTGTAAAGTGCTGAGACCAGACTGATCGGCCTGTAGTTCTTCAAGTCTTGCACATGCCCCTTCTTGTGCAATAATACAATATTTAGATTTTTACAACTTGCAGGTACATTTGACGCTTGGAGGCATTGTGTGTATTGTGTCGCGAGCTTTCTGGTTAGGAAGTCTCCTCCATTTTTAGTGCCTTCTCGACTTAAATCACCAAACATCTTCAGTAGTTCGTCGCCATGATTGCTGAAAAGCACTGTCATTGGCAAAGCGTAAGTTGCTTAGATATTCGCCGTAATCCTTACACCTTTTTTTATCTCAGTCTACTCTCTTGAAGGTTTATTCCAAACAAGCAGTAAATAACATTGAAGAAATTGCATCTCCTTGTCTCGTACATTTGTGTTTAGGAATTTTTCGGATTTTCTAAGGGATGTGTAAGTCAGCTGTATAGCCTTTGCAGACGTTGGCTATAGTATTTATGCAACTATTACGTATTCCTTGACGGTGCAATGCCTGCCAAACTGCTGCTATCAGCCTTTTCCTAGTCTATGAAAGCCATACAAAGGGGTTTCTTGTATCAGCGGATTTCTCTGTTACAGAATAAGCTCGACTTTCTGTCACACTAACGCCTAAATTGCAGGTTGAGTATCACAACGTGCGCCATCTCCGAGTGGCGCTTTCGACGCTGTGGCTACATAACGAAATCTAAGATAACCTCGTAGTTCACGTCACCAACGCTGCGCAACGCTTTGTAAGGTCAGAAGTAGCGAATGAGCAGCTTTTCGGACAACCCTCTGCGGAGAACCGGAGTCCACATCCAAACTCCATCGCCCGCGCGGTACTACACATGTAGAGGGTGAAGGATGCAGTGGCGTGCGTCTGTACCCTGCTGTTGCGTGATGTGCAGGCGTGCTAACTAAAAACCCTTCTTTGGAGAACTGGGTAAGTTGTTCTGCACAAGGAGTAAGCGAAGCGGCGTGATTGTGCGGGCATATATAGCTTCTAGCATAATGTGAACGTCTCGTCCGTAGGCAAGAGGAAATGGTGTAAAACGCGTTTTCTGAGCGGAAGTGTTGTACGCATAATGTTACGTACGGTAGCACCTGATCCCAGATCATGTGCCGGTCATTACATAGATGAATAACACGGCGGCGATAGTTTTGTTCAGTCGTTCCGCGAAGCCCTTGGTCTACGAATGATAGGCAGTCGTTTTGCGATGGCTCCCGCTGCTCAGCTTGAATACACCATCAGTCAGCTGGGACGTGAAAGCGCTGCCCTTGTAGGTGATGAGGCTCGAAGGGTCATCACTTCCAAGAGAAATATTGTCCGCAAAGAGCTACGTAATGTCGGCAACAATGATCCACTTGTTGCCTGTCAATCGAATGGTGCGGTAGGTTGCAGCCGTCTCACGGGCTTCAGTGGCGGGGATTTGTGGCGTTGACATGCACAGCAACTTGATAAGACAGATGCTTGGGCTAGTTGGTGATTGGGAATCAACATATTTGCACAGCGCAGGACTGCGAGTAGTTACGACGTAACTACAGAAGAAGAGACAAGGACAGAAAGAGCGCTGTTTCTGTCCTTGTCTCTTCTTCTGTAGTTACGTCGTAACTACTCGCAGTCCTGCGCTGTGCAAATATGTTGACATGCACAGCACGTTTCGAACCGTAGCGCTTCACAAATTCAGGAAATCCAGGCCAGTAGTACGCCTGTCTACCTCTGGCGACAGTTCGCGAGGAACTCAAGTGGCCCGAACTGGGCTCGTCGCGGCAGGCTTCAAGGATTTCATGGTGCATGTCTGTTGATACAACGAGGAGGCAGGCTTTACCATAACAGTTCTTGTTTTTCCAGTGCAGAACACCACTTCGCAGGCTAAACCACAAGAGACTATGAAAAAGCCATCGAGGCAGGGAAAACTTGCGTCTTTCTAGATTTTCGGAAATCGAGCAGATTTCGGCGTTCTCCGTTGTCGTGCGATCGAATGTGTCGCGGTGAGGGCCTCAAGGAAAGCTTCTATCATCCTCAGCCTCTGCCACGAGGTTACAAGCTTCAGTTGAGGAACGCGACAACGAATCAGCATCCTCGTGCTTGTGGCCTAATATCTGCACGATGGTAAGATCGAATTCCTGTACGCGAGAACTAAACCGTTCTAGTACAGTAAAGATCGTGACATATTATTTAAGAGGCATCATCGTCGATGAAGATGCAGATGCTACTGTTATGCATGCTCATCAAAATGACGTGAGAGAATCCATTCGACTGTCAAGAGCTGACGCATGGGCAAAGATTTGCTCTTTCTCACGTATTCGCATACACGCAATGTGGAATACGCCAGGTTTTCTTCATACGCGCTTTCACCGCCTATAGACCCGTCACATCAATCTCAAATTCCCCCTAGACGATCCCGATCCGAGAGAACTGCTCTGTGCTGCCTAATGGCATGGTGCATACAAACAGTTCTTCATGCGTTGTACCAATGCCGCCTGTGACCACTGGGCAACGAGGAAACCATCGCACACATACTGTGTCAATGTCCTCGCTACAGTTCAGTGAGCCGCGCAGTGGCAGCAGAATTGGTGCGCCTCTACGGCCACCCACTGTCGGAACAACCTACCTTGGATGCCGGAATAATGAAGCCTCAAGTCTGAGAGGCGCGAAGGCGCTGCAGAATTTCCACAAACACCCAGCCCCATGGAACGGAACGACAATGACACTGCCCTGTCTGTGCGCTAAGTGACCACCTAACTCTCATTCTTATTCTCTTCGTTCTAACTTTTCTAGCTCTCCTTACCCTTTTCCCAGTGCAGGGCAGAAAACTGGATTTCTTTTCTAGTTAACCTCCCTGGCTTTCGCAATCTCTGTGTCTCTCTCTGTTCTTCACTTTTCTGATCGAACTAATCCAATAAAATTTTGTGCATAATAAACTTATGACGAAGGAGGAGTGACTGCAGGGCGTATAAAAATCAGACATTTTCGTTTTTTCTACAGCACATTTTTTTATGTTGTTCGAAGATATAAAAGGATGTGTTGAATTCCTTGCAGCAGCATGTAAGGCACAGGAAAGTTGATTAACTACTAACTTAAAACGACTGCATATATTTACATTTTTCAAGGTTCACCTTCCGCATGAAAATCTGGCATATTCTTAGTAAACATTACATTAATTCAGGCGTCTTTATACTACATTTCCATATATAATCGCGGCGTTCGCTTAAATGCAAACTTCCCGCGTCTGGGAAGGCGCGAACCCTACTGCGCTATCATAACCTCCTTTTAAACCGAACACAACAGAGCATGTAGTACGCCATTTGTTCCTTATTTTGGTTTTTTTTATCAGACAAATTGCCCTCATTTTGAATTCGTGCTTTTCAAGACAGCGTAAGCCATTCTGTATATACATGACAGCAATGTGGGGACTGGTTTTTTTTTTTTTTTTTTTTTTTTTTTTTTCATACGCGAGAAGTGAATTGCCACTGTTTTCCCTACGTAGGCCGATTGACGTCAATAGTAAATTTTTTTTGGAGATCTTCAGAGATCTTCAGTTCCTCCCTGCGTCACTCTCTCCAGGAAAATACCGATTTATCTAACGCTGGAAAGGAGGCTGTGACGTATCTGCAACAAGCGTTGAGGTAACTGAGAAGCTGCCGAAATGTTAACGATCAGTTCTCGCAGCTATAGAAAGGGTAACAAAAAGCTACGAGTTAAATGTCAGGAAGTAGTAAATGCCAGTTGAAAAATCTTACACCTCGAACTCTGAAGGGTACTGCGCATCGGAAAATTTTTATTGCAGCTTGTACCGCCCGTGTCATTTAGAAATCTTTAATGCTGCAGTTTGCAGCCAAGCTTTTCTACGTTTACAAGTGTCATTCGTGTGCCTCCCAAAATAAATATAATTCTGCATCCACCAAAGCTCGCAAACAGCACTTCTATCGCTCCTCTTTGAGCATGAGGCCTCGGTGCTTGAATGTGAACCCATTATGCCTAGATTGATTTCCTGACGTTGGTAGAAAACATTTCGGTAGTAATAAAACGTTCGAAGGCCACGGTGCGAGAAATGTCGTTTCCGCTTTCGTGCCCTCTCTTGCGAGCGCAGGCAGAAAAGAAGAACGTGTTTACTCGCCGAATAACAGACATTTTCTTCGCCCGCGGCGACCAACGCCGCAGATAAGAAGGGGATAACGCAAGCTGCTTGCGCGGCCGGAGCGGCGGTGACCACGGGCGAGTGGCGAGTGACGAATACCTTGGGGGCGGCGACATCGACGTCACAGACGCTCTCTTCCCGGCCGATTTCGGTTTCAAGGAGCCCGCCACGGGGAACTAATTGTTCGCGTAGCTCCGACATGCACTCCGCTGTTCAAAATTTGATCTTTGGGATAGGTAGTGTCGAGGACGGGCTCCAAAGTACTCATTTACTACAGCCACCAATTGCTGATAATTAAAAATTTAATTGCCCCGCCACGGTGGTCTAGTGGCTAAGGTACTCGGCTGCTGATCCGAGGGTCGCGGGATCGAATCCCGGCCGCGGCGGCTGCATTTCGATGGAGGCGAAATGTTGAGGCCCGTGTGCTGTGCGATGTCAGTGCACGTTAAAAAACCCCAGGTGGTCGAAATTTCTGGAGCCCTCCACTACGGCGTCTCTCATAATCAGAACTGGTTTTGGGACGTAAAACCCCACAAAACAACAAAACAACAAAAATTTAATTAGCGTAATTTCGTTAATTATGCATACAAGTGCCGTAATTGTTCAGTCTCTAGAGGCCGCCAACCCGTACACTCGAATGGTACACAAGACGTTCCCGCAATTTATGTTCTTCTAATTTAAAAAATGTGCTGCAGCTAAAAAAAGACACCCTGTATAGTAATGGCAGAGGTTTTCGATCTATTTAACAGCACTTTTATATCAACTTCATGAAAATTTCGTACAGTGATGCAGTCACATGGTCCTGTACTATGAACTGCGCGTAGGCATGACACTTCTATTCGTAAATGGTGACATTTTGTCATCCTTCGTGCGTTAAATATATCTGCCAGCTGTTCGATTTGTTCTTCTGGAGACCTCTTCCGGCCAAACGCAACAAGCATCGCCTTATGGTCGGTGAAATGGCAACTGCAGTACTTCACTTCTCTAATGGTATCGTGAGAATGAAATGCTAAAAAAGTGGATGCAGAGCATCCGACGAGACCGCATATAGGCTCTGCTGTAGTCGCATGGCCTCCGAGATGGCGGGCGCCCCCGCCGTCTCGAAGGCCATGGTAGTCGAGACATTGCTTGATACGTATTCCGCAAGATGGACATAGTTTTCCATTTTTGTATCTGTTATTTTTGGCTCACGGACAATTTTTCGCTCACAAGAGACGCGTGGAGACGCCGGCACCGACTGCGGTATTTCTGCGGAACGAGCTCTCTAACGCTATCGCGTTAATAACTTGAGTCGCTGGCGGTTCACGACGCAAAACCGAAGCTCTAAATTATAGCTTCAGATTCTTTTATCAAGAGAGCGAGAGAGAAAAAAAAACATGAGAAGCGAAAGGCAGGGGGGGGTTAACCATATCGCGCGTCCGGTTTGCTACCCATCACTGGGGGAAGGAGGAAAAGTGATACAAACAGGTAGAGGAAAGAAAAAAATTACAGCATATCCACGGAGTGAATGATGATGAGTGGGCGAAGCTCGGGATGTGCATCGTAGATCGTGCCGAGTTCCGGATTAATTTAGTTAACGCGCATGCTAAGAATCCTCACGGTTCAACTATGCACAATGCACAAGTGAAATCTCCCACCGGCACTTCATTGCAAGTCAAGATCCAGTGTGTATATATATATATATATATATATATATATATATATATATATATATATATATATATATATATATATATATATATATATATGGGTTTGGCCGGTGAACGCTTCTCCAACGCGAGCAGTCGGTATTTCTCAATCAAGAAACTCGCTAGGAGACGCTTCCTGCGCCAACGTTGTCTCTCGCGTTTGCCGGGGCAGTGTCGAGTTTGCCGGGGAGCGCGTGGCTCCCGGCGCTCGCGGCGAGGGCGAGCGCCAGGTGCCACGCGCTCGCCCTCGGCGCGTGCGTGCCCTCCGGCAGGCACGCGCCGGTGGCTACCTACTACTACGACTACTACTACTACTACATACATCGGGGACGCACGACCCACGCCTTAAGGAGCTTCGCCCCTAAAAGAGTGCCATCCCATCCGAGAGTGCGCATTGTCGCAAGAGTCTTTGGCAAGAATAATAACTATGCTAAGACTGATAGGGGGAGGAGAAGGAGGAAAGAAAAGCAGGGAGGCCAACCAGGTGCGCCTCCGGTTTGCTACCCTATACAGGGGGGTAAGGAATTAAGGGATTAAAAGAAAGAGAAAGAAAGGGTGGTGCGACTGTCGGGGGTAGACCAGTGATGTTCCGTCCTGCGCCGAAGAATTCCCTTTCCGAGGCATGAAAATTCCCGATTTCGGGCACTTTTCCCCGCATGCATCGCTAAAAATCCCCGCATATTTCCCTGCACAAATTCATGTGCATACATGACTGTTTGACGTGTTTGGTACTCTTGCTATTGATCTCTTTTTACGCCTGCGCTCCTACGCAACTCAAAGCATTGCCTCCGGGATCGGCTTATAATACTACGAGAGACCTACCTTCGGGCTGACATCAAGGTGTATACGATGTGGAAGAAAAGCCGTACATACTCGTTTGTGTTCACACGGCCGCTGTATCAAATGAGAAACTTTGTTATTATTATTATTGTTGTTGTTTTGGCTATTGAGAGCTCTTGGCTTGTCGCACACATAGTTGCCAGCTTTTGGCGAAAAAATAATGGCTTCCACTATAGGGTGTGCTACGATGATGACTTGCGATCTCGGAGCTCACGTGCTGTAAATACATAGCGCATATGTGTATTTCGGGCATAACGCCCGGAATGAACAAAAAGACGCTCCGTGAGGAACTAATCTTCAAAGCTAGAGAGAGAGAGAGAGAGAAAAGAGGAGAAAGGCGGGGAGGTTAACCAGATATTAGATTCCGGTTTGCTACCCTGCACTGGGGAGAAGGGGAGGGGGTTAGAAAGATGACAGCGGAGAGAGGGTACAAGATTCAAGACAAGCACAACAAAAAACAAAGCTAGCCCCGCCACGGTGGTCTAGTGGCTAAGGTACTCGGCTGCAGATCCGAGGGTCGCGGGATCGAATCCCGGCCGCGGCGGCTGCATTTCGATGGAGGCGAAATGTTGAGGCCCGGGTGCTGTGCGATGTCAGTGCACGTTAAAGAACCCCAGGTGGTCGAAATTTCCGGAGACCTCCACTACGGCGTCTCTCATAATCAGAGCAGGTTTTGGGACGTTAAACCCCACAAATCAATCAATCTTCAAAGCTATGATTTTGTGCGTTATGTGCGCCAGCAACGATTGGAGAAACCGAAAGCGCCTGGTAACCGCAGTGTTTTGAACATTATAAGAATATTTCTGCACACCCAAAATTCCCTGCAATATTGCGAAGATTCCCTTTTTCCCTTTCATACAAAATGACGGTCAAAAATTCCCTGAAAAAGGGAAAATTCCCTGCACGGAACATCACTGGGGTAGACAACACGTGCCTGCCCATCGTGGACCTACAGACGATCACTCAGCCCGGTTCAGCGTAAAAACTGAAGAAACGCCCGCGGCGCTTTGCTAGCCTGCGATGCGTAGGGCCATGGTCGAAGAATTTCTTTCCTCTAAAAAAAGGTCTCTGGTCAAGTCGATTTAAAGCATCGCGAAGAATATCGCCTTCGTCGTTAAAGCGAACACTGTCACAGAATATGCGTTCTAGCGTCCCTTCAAATTGATAAATAAAACTGATAATATTTCACAGCAGTGATGTCACTACTTCACAGCAGGTAATTAGTACAAAAAGGGCACAACGAAGCCAAATCTATTTTATCACATTATGCTCGGAAACCAGAGCGCCGATTCTCAGACAACAGTTACCGAACAACCTTTTATTTCGCGCACGCGTGGTTCTTCAGGTACAGTTACTGAAGTTTGAGAAACTACTTGCTTCGCTTTTTTTTTTTCTAGGAATACAAGGTACAATTCTTCTCCGATACAACTTCCACTAAACGCGAACACACTTCGTAAATTACGATGACGTCATGAGAATTTCAAAGCCGCGTCGGCACACAGTTTACGCCGGCACACAGGTGACGAAGAGAGTAGCTGCTTTCACTCACCAAACCCTTGGAGTTCTTAGATGAGCTGCTGCGCAGTTGTCAACCAGGCACGAAGACTCCACGGCATGGTTTTCTCCATGTATAGTCCCGCCGGGAATGGTATAGACATGACAGCACGACCTACAGCAGAAATTGTCATATAGACGTATAGCGGACGATCAAAAGCGCTACGTTACGTCAGAGAATGTGAGGGCACCGCAAGAAACGGAGCAATAATTAGCCAGGCAGTGACGACATACTGCATGGAACAGAAGGGAGACGCAATCACGCGAAAGCGAACGCACAGTCGAACGTAATTTGAATGCTATCACGCGATGGTCGAGCAAAAACAACGACAGCGCCACGGCACAGAATCCTCTTTTGAGGAGGGGAACGTATTGGTACTGGATCGCGTTCTCCACACTCTTTTTGCCGTTCCTTAAGCAGTGATCACCCTCGTCCCCGACCGCGCAGATAAGATGCTGCCACGACTACGCTTAATCTCAGCGAACGACAAAAGAAAAAAATTAAGAGAAAGGGTGGTGAGTGTGTCGTGTGGGCGAGTGTTGTTCAACTTGAAATTTATTTTCACCACAGTTTTACATTGTTTACGTATATTTATAGCGTTACATGAAATGAAGATACAATGTGGTGAGGAATGTGGGGAAAAAAAGCTGCGATATAAACGCACCTTGACTAGCCCCACATCCGAGCAATACATGGCAGTAATGTGACAGCATTTGTCAAGTCTTCTAAATAAAGTAAACAGACACAGACACAAATAACCCTGGAGCGAAGAATAAAAAAAAAAACTTGATTTACACGCTTCCGAATCTGGCCGCTCGGAGTTCGGGACCCACGCCCGGCCGACGCCCGCGACATGACCTTCAAAACGCACTCAAGTGTACCACAGGTCCATACGCACAGCCCGGACCCACAACGGCCGTCTGTCCGGAACCACGAAAGAGGAAGCGAAAGACATAGCTGTCTCCTCACAGGCGACTACGGCGTCCAGGGAACGTTATCGTTTTGCGATAATGTTCCCGACGCCGTGTGGTATGCGGAGTATACCAGGCGCGTTCATTTCCTTGTCGAAGGGGTGGTAGGGTAGCGATAGATCTGCCGTAGCGGCGTGGTGTCACGCGGTAATGACGTTGCAAAAAAGAAAAAGAACGTTCCATGGCGCACCTCTACTATCGAGTGCGGTTGCGGCAGCGTGAGAAGTGCATGTCATCGGACATCGCAGCGATTTTGCCTACGTGGCCACCGCGCTAATGTGCCTTTTGGATCTGGCCAGCATCTCCTCCGAGTAAAAAGAAAAAAAAAAAGAAAAGCAGCAGCAAGATTAGCTACATTCAGAGTTCTTCTATCATACCAGTTACGAAACTCATTATAGGCCCCATGTATCGAAATTCGGACACGCCAAGTCCCAAAACTAATGAAGGACAGGTTAGTGTGTTTTGTGTTATGGAGAACAGAGACGTATATTATACATATTGCTACGTATATTGAACGACATAATTACGTCATTCTGAGAGAGTGAGATAATAAAAAAATATCCAAAATCAGAGGACCCGCAGCTGACGCTATTTGTAAACAAGACAGAAGTAAACAAAACCAAGAGAGTGGGCCGGAAATGAAAACCAGGCAGAGAGTAGCCTCCGCTCACGAAGGCTGTGCATATTCGAGCATAGAATCATTTCTTTCAACTCACGTCGGGTGGCAGCACATGCTGGGCTGTTCTGTCGTCATGAGGCGCGCGATTTGAAATGGCGCAGTGGAATGAATGTACATAGCTCCTGCTCGTGTGCCTTTTGTCTAATTCCTATGAAACTGCGAACATGATAAAAGATGAATCTCATTGATAACGGCCTCATGAACGAAATATGGCTTGGGTATGTTACTCCAACGAAAACAATGCGCAAAAGCAGTACTCTCACGCACTTGAACCGTCGTCCTACGTATATTAAAGGACGCAATTACGTCATTCTGAGAGAGTGAGATTATCAAAGAATAGCCTAAATCAGAGAACGCACAGCTGAGGCTATTTTTAAACAAAACAGAAATAAACAAGACAAAGAGAGTATGCCGGAAATGGAAACCAAGCAGAATAGCCTCCGCTCACGAAGGCCCTACATACCACATAACTTGAGCCAACACTTTCAATATGAAACGCACTTCACAGGAGAATTGAACCAAACGTATACTATTCGCACTAGCCTGTAGATGCTCAGGTTATTTCTTATTTCCGCCTAAAGTAATTATTTATTGATATTTTAATTATCTAACTCTCTACTTCTTGGCTGAAAACCGAGAATATGAACACTGAGCTGTAGAGCACTTTCAGAGACCCTCCGACTGAAATGTTTCCTGTACTATATGTGTTACGCTGTTAAATTTTCCGGGTTCTAAAGAAAGCCCGCGAAATTTGAAAAGAAGCCACGTGACGCACAGCCAGCCCACTGCTATATTGCTGCTCTCAAGCGTGCAAGCGGTGAACGAGCTCGCCTGCGGCGGCCACGGAGAAGCAGCAGGGTGATTTGAAGGTGGCCGATGTTTGGGCTTTCGTCTTTCGTTGAATGACGGTGCAAATGCACGCTGCTGGCCGAGCGCTGCGGAGATAAGCGTCCCATACGGATAAATAAAACAAGCAAACAGCTTTATTTTCCCTTGGGAACTTTAGATGCGTAAAAGCAGGCGACGACGTGAGGCTAGCCGCGGGTGGCGGGGTGTAGACGAACGGCATGAGCAGGCTTTTTTTTTTTTTTTCGTTGATCCGTGCTCGTAAAATAAAGCCACGATTACAAAACATGTTAAAACGGGTCGTCGCCATCTGCTGCAATGCAACTCTGGCATCTCTTTATCAGATTTTCCGTGACGCTCTTGACCATGGTTTCGGAAATGATAGTTGCATACCTGTCTTG